>CAEFZX010030672.1:0-35764 GCA_903066825.1 Alfaro cultratus | reverse complement strand
TACAATTTTCATAGTCATGAAAATAAAGAAAACCATTTGAATGACCAGGTGTGTCCAAACTTTTGGTCTGTACTGTAAGTTTGGATGACTTTACATCTACGGTAATTAAACTTTTTAGATGTTTATTATTTAATTTAAAGCCATGTATTTTGAACAATGGTATTAAATATTTATAAACACAAAATAATGCTATATAAATGATTGATCGGGGAAGTTCAGTAACTGTCTTGCTGAAATCACCAGTGTCATCATTAAAACGTTTTCTGAACAGTATGTATTGTTGACCCTGTATTTATTTCCCTCTTATCGCAGTTATCTGCAGGTTTTTCCATGACAAAACAACATGGGTGTGGGCAATTAATATAGATAATTAACTCTTCAACTCATTCTGAGAAACAAACAAGCTCTGTGTCAATAAACCCTATCATCATCCTTATTTCTATCCAATTACTATTTCACCATTTGTGCGCTCTTTAAAGACGACAGGGTTTTTTGATCCTGGTTAGTGAATATTCAGCCCCATTTGGCAAGTTTTTTTTTCTTTTTATCTTTTGTGTTTCTGGAATATAAATGTCAGTATTGAGGAAACTCAGACTGTTGGCCTGACAAAGAGACATGTTCAAAGACTACCACTTACACAATCAATATACTGTATCAGCATTGATTGTGCACTATGTATGACACAACAACCACAAAAGCACGTGCTCATTGTAAAGAACTGATTTACACACTTCACCATGTGACATATGCTTGCTTATCTAAACTTTTTGTTAATATGTCAGCATATTAGTGCTTAAAGTGCTTTCTAATGGCCAGCTTTTATCTACAAATGTATTACAACACTGCCTATTTCTAAGAAACATCACCTCCAAGAACAAAGGCTGAATACTTTAGTCGGAAGTAGGACAACATGCACAGTGGAAAAATGTTCACTCACATCAGCCACTTTCAACAAATGTATTTGCATTCCAGTTTGAAAATGGGGCTGAGAAAATAGAACTGGAACATTTCCCTTTGGGTTATTAAAATATAATATTTTGTTGTGTAAGGCATGATTCAAAGATGTGGTAAGATTTATTTATCTGTAAGGTAAAGGAAAACACTATATGATTTTCACATTTGTTTACCAAGTCTTGAAGGTGCAGCGTACATTTGTGTTAATTCCCCTAAGTTAATAGAATCACCTGTCAAAGTAGGTACCGCTTCAAGTCTTTTGGACATTATCAAGCTGTTCATTTTCAGACAGGCTGGACAGATAGCTGATATAAACTTTATTTGTGTTATTCTTGTCACAGATTTGAAGCTGAATTTAGGTCTGGGTTTTATGCTTTCACCTCAGCCATTCCATCAATGATTCTGTATAATCAGAATCATTGCCATGCTAGAAAACAAACATCTACTCAAACTCAAGTCTTTTGCAACAGGTTTTCTCCCAGTCTATCTCCCATTCATTTTTCTAACTTCTTTACATGAGACGAAGAAAATCATTCTCAAAGGATAATGCTGCCATCACCATGTTTCATGTGGTGAGACAAACATTATCGTCCAAACATGTTCAATGGATCTTGGTTCATAACTGAACCTCACTGTAAAGTTAGCTAGAATTGTGTCCTTGTCCTGTCTAGTGTGTTTATGATGTTGTTTGCTAATGCTCTCTAATAAACAACAGACCTTCACAGAACACCTGCATTCATTAGTTCACTTAGGAGAAGAAAGGGGGTGAATATAAATGCAAGCCAGTTGCCAACATTCCCTGGTGCATAAAAGATGTATTATATAAGATATAAGATATATTTTTTCATCCTGTCAACATTCATTTGCATTCAAAAGGTTCTAATAGTTATTATGCCAACGTTTGGACTGAAAACGCTGCCATCTAATGGTGAATACAAGCCAACCACAAGGTATTTGAGGACAACTACAGCCTTTGAAAGGACTTTTCACGCAGTTGTTTATCAAAAGTTTTAGTTTAATAATGCAACATTTTTAACACTATCCAAAGCGCCAACTTTAAATGTGATTTAAATGCATTATCTGTATTCAGACTTGTATGTCATGTTTTCTTTAAGCAGGCTCTTCATGCTGGTGTTTCAGTGGTAACTTTCCCTCTCGGGTCATTTCCAGCATTGACCAACAGCTATTAAGAGCAAAGTCCCGAAAACAAAATTGTAGCTTAAGAGCTTAAAATGTGTGCCATGCATTAGCTGGTAGATGTTAATTGCAACCCCAAGACCTGCATGTAAATACTGTTGTGATCACAAGCAAGAATCAGGACGATAATGCTATTATTTTTCACATCTCAATTAGGACAAGACAACAATTTGAAAAAAAAAAACAAAATAATTTATTTTTCAAACCAAGAGGCAGTTTGTGGTTATTACAGACTGCAGATGTGTGTTTCTACACCTATTGCACACAAACAAAATCAGCTTACTCCTACATCCACTACTCATTACAACTGCTAATTAAGTAAAAGTTAAAGCACCATATACAAATAAGAAAAAAAAACATTAACACAGAATACATTTCAAATTGTAGCACCATTCATTGAATAACTCTATAGGACAAAATAATCATTTACACTTGGATGGGCTTCTACATAATTCACAGGCTTGTGTTTCCATGTGCCTTTTTCAGCCTGACGGGGAACCCTTAACATACAGGACTGCTGCAGATGTCCATGCATGCAATGATAGGCAGCTTATAAATTCAGAAGACACTTCGGTCCTCTCCATTTTGTTCTTTTTTTCCCCCTGCTTCTTGTCTGGATTTAAGGGAGTGTTTTTAATGTTACTGCTATCAGATGGCATAAAAAAATGCCCAAAAATAGATGAAAGAGACAATTTAAGTTAGAAAGGGACGGGTCCATAGTAAGCGGTGTATGCTGCGACGATGCCTTCAGTGTCAGCCATGTCATCACAGGCAACATTCAGCTCACACACCTCTCTAAGGCTGTAAGAAATGGGAGAAAGACAGAGTCAGACATGTGTAACATCCTTTGTTGATCTAGCAGCAATTAGCTGAATTAACTGCAAATATTTCTGCAAATGTTAAGATGAAAAGATAAGACTGATTATACCTTTCCAGCTGCAGGGGGCTGAGATTGCCTTGGGCAGCTCTTCTTCTCCTGAGAAGAACAGAAGCCAGGTCTCTCTTCATAACCACATGGGACTCTGAGGAACAAAGGAGAAAACAACATATTGAACCGTTTTTTGTAAGTTCTAAAGGAACTATATTTCTAAAACCAGAGAAATTATTCTCAATTCAACAAAACCCCAACTGATTACCTTGAGCACTGGCTGACTCTGAGGAGGATGAAGAGGAGGAAGATGAAGAGGCAGCAGAGTCAGAGGCTGAGGAGTTCGATTCAGAGGAGGAAGACTCTGAGGATTCGGCGGAGGAGGACTCGGAAGACTCGGAGGACTCAGAGGACGAGGAATCGGATGTTGAATCGGAGGCTGAGGAGTCGGAGGCAGAGGATGAAGCTGAATCAGACTCAGATGAGGAAGAGGATGATGAAGCGGGAGCATCCGCTGCTGGATCAGCGGCTGTGTCAGCAGCGGGATCCACGACGACCTCGGGTTCTACTGCTGAACAGGACAAAACAAAATGTCAAACCAATGTTAGGCATTTACATCGTCCACACACACCACTGAGATCAACAATTTTTGATGCAAAGGTTTTCTTCTTACCTCCCATGGACCAGCACACCGACAGAAGAGCACAGATGGAGAGCAAAGTCAGAGTCTTCATGATGTCTTGTAGATTTGGTTCTCTCTGTAGTCAAGCTGATATTATTTTGTCGGTTGCTTTTCTTCCGATGTCTTGTTCTGTTTCTGTCCCCAAAGTCGAGGTCAATATATACTGTAGTCCAGCTGTACTGTCAGACCAGGCCCACACATTGAACCCAACTCTCTGATTGGCTGGAGAATCAAATATCAACGTTTCCGCTTCCACTTGTCTTGAAAGCTCCCACAAACACCCACGCAACCTCTGGCACTGAGTGGAAAAACTCATGCAGCAACACAGCCACAAGCATTCCTTTCATTTGCCTGTTTGCAGACTTCATGGCCGGGATTGTACCTCTTCAATGCTGTATAAAAGAATTCACATCCGCTGGAATTTTTCATATTTTGCCATGGTGCAGCCATAAACTTAAATTTAAGGGTAAATAACTCAGGTTCACGACAATTTAATTGGGGTAGTCTGTAACCATAACTTTTTCAGCCTTGCCACAAATTCTTAAGAGGATCTAAGTTTGAACTTTGACTTGGCCATTCTAACAGATGGATATGTAAATATGAGTATATCTAAGGCATTCCTTGGTGTCTGGATGCATGTTTAGGGTTGTTTTCCTGCTGGAAAATGAATCTCAAACCCAGTCTCAATACGTTTGCAGAGTCTGATAGGATTTTATCCTGTTTTTGCTCTGTTCCCTTTTCACCATCAACTCTGACCAAATTCCCAGGCCCTGCTAAAGAAGAGCATCCCTACAGCATGTGATGCTCTGGCCATCATGTTTCATGGTGAGAATGGCAGGTTCAGGCTGATGTGCTGTATTAGTTTTCCATCAAATGCACAGTTTTGTATGTGGGCTGAAAAGTTCATTTTTGGTCTAACCTGATCGCCTTCTTCCACTTGCTTACAGAATTTTTGCGTATGACAAACTGCACACAGAAATTTTTGTGAGTTTGTTTAGACAGTAACTTTCTTCGTACAACTTTCATTAAGGTGGATTTTTGGACTGACAGATCCTCCCTGTCAGTTACCATGAATATTTTTCTCTTTCTCCCTGACCTGTTGTGTTTCTTGGTCTTCATGATGCTGTTTGTTCAATAGTGTTTTCTAACAAACCCCTGAGAAAAGCTATATTCATGCAGAGATGACATTAGCAGAAAATACAAAATATACACCCATTTTTGTCACATTTGTACTTGAGAAATGTTGAAAAGTTTTTAATCATTTTCCTTTGACTTAAAATTTCTAAACTGCATGGTTGGTCTGTCACATAAAATCCAAAGAAAATTCACTGAAATTTGTATCTGTCAAGTATATTAGCATGAAACATTTAAAAACAACAGCAGTTGACTAAATTTGTGTTTGTAAAGTGAAAAAAAGCAGATTCACGAGGTTTGAAGACTTTTCTATTGCATTGTATATGCTTAGAGTTAAACCGCTAAATGTGTTAAATCACCTACACTACGTGTGTCCAATGTGCCAGTCCAAGAGCCATTTGTGGCCCTTGGATTGATTTTTTGTGGCCCCAACTGCAGTTCAAGAATGACACAACAGGAGGCTAATGCTGATGGAGAGGTTCTATTTTTAATCAGGGTAAAATAATTCCCAACATAATTTCTTACAATGAAAAATGTTGTGTATTATACACTTTTGAGTTTAAATAATCATGTCTTTATAAGTAGAACATCATATATCCAGAGATTTTTACCAAAAAGGTGACTTTGTGCAGACTGATCAACATTGTAAATATGTCCTAATGACTGTCCTGCTGCTTTCTTGATAATAATTTGTTGAAAACAATAAATATGTATCTCAAAAAAAGGTGACTTTTTTGCACCCAAATCAGCTTTTAATTTATTTTGCATACTTAAAGTAAGCATTTTGAAAGCACATTACCCAAATCCTGTTTTAATAACTAAACTAAATTTGCTCAATCAAGCCCGAAAGAATTTTAAAACTAGATTCTCTTCTTTTAATACAGCGAACATGTAGAATCCTTTTTAAGTTTCAGATTGCAATATCCCTTATCTATATAAAAAGAAAAAGTTTATTGAATTATTTTTTATTTTTTTGTATTTTACTTTTGACCTGACAATATTTGGTCCATATGATACCTGCTTCCTATACCATTCAGTGGATTCATTTTGCACACATTTATTATCAAATTCACAGTTTCATGCATGATTGCAGATTTCTCTATAGCAACAATCCAGTCTTTCTTCCTTCTCAATGAATCTCAAACTGATCTCTTTGTGTTTATCTTTTCTGCCACTTCTATTCATCTTCTTGAAACCACAGTTTTCATTACCGAGTATAAATATTGCAACAAGCCCTGCAAGTCTACAGTGGCGTTACAAGATTTCCACAAAGTACCCCTAAGATGCAATTGGATTCTAATCAGGGAGACCCAGTGGAACGCTGCGTCTTCCACAACAAGGTTGCTTCTCGTCCCATCACTGTTGTGCTCCTACACTCTTTGCCCCAGATGTGATCCCCCACCCCCACAAACCCCAAACTATAGCTTCAGACGACCGCAAGCTACTAATCGAGTGACACGGAACAGCAGTGAGCCTCATTATGCGACAGAGCTTAATTAGAGTGCTGCTCAGTCTCTCTCAAACCGCAGTCAGTCACTATTTCCAGATTCTACTTGGCCCGGGACCTGGAGAGATCCAAAGCACGGCCACGGCTTGCAAACACCGACCTGTGGCCCAACACACGGCCTTGCTTGAGGTATTTCAGCGTATATGGAGGTATATTTAGGCAAGCCCCATGTGTTGGATGCAAAGCGTATTGCATGCGGCTTTGGCTGCAGCATTGTGTTTATACGATATGGTTCAAGAGTAACCGTAACTGAGTTTATTTTTATTTTTTTTTTTTTATAAAAATAAACATTTGGAGTTTGCAAATTTGGCTCGAACTGTGCTGCACTTGTGAAGATCACCAACCATTTATGGTTCATGTATAAATATCCTTGAGGACCCCTGATAGGTTAATCTGTCATGTGGGAAGAGACTCAGTCTGCTGCAGAGTGACCTCGGTGTCCGTAATGTATTGCAGCCTGTCGTTATTCCTGGTGTCAGTGATTTGTTTTGGACCATAAGCTGTATAATTTCAGTGTCTGGTTCAAATCTCCATTTTTGTGGATGCATTTCAGAGTGTGTGGGGGGACAAAGTCGTAGAAAACAATTGCTATAATGTCCATGAAGATGCTGGAATAACAGCGTCTGGGGCTTTTCTGTCTTGGGTCAGTTTCTCCTGTGGCGCTCGGCAACAAGCAGTGCTTATTTTTTGTTTTTTCATGTTCCTGCTGGCCCATGCATGTCCACTGGAGGAACAAACTGCGGGATAGATCCTGTGCCATCAATTGTCTCTTTCTAAGCACGGAGCACTCTGAAAGCAGATCATCCCACAGGAGGATTTTCAAAGATAAAAAAGAAAATTTCAAGCACAAACAATATGATACAAAAAGAAAACATCTTTATTGATTTTATTCTATTTTAGCAGTAACAAGTTCAGACATATTCTAATTAGAAATATGCATATCCTCTCTTATGGACATAAAGATCAAAACAAGGAAGTAAAAGAACAGAGACTTGACTCTTTTCAACTAAACCCTAAGCCGATTTTGCTGTTATTTTATATTGATTTGACATTTTGCATAATTTGCTGTTCCCTTGATCAAGTTCTTCAATTAATTTCAAATTATAGGAGATAAAAGAAGCAATTTGTTGGAAGAAGCCTTCCAAAAAATCTCATTTGCAGTTTGACACGAGTCATACGGGAGAAGGAAATCAGGTTGCAGAATTATGTTCTGTTGGATGAGATCAAAATACCTATAGATGACTATATAATCACCTTAAGTGCACAAATTGCACAATTCAACATTATTTATTTTAGTTTTTGATATTTATATGAATTGTTCTGGTTGTATTTCATACAGCAAGTTATGATAAAACAGCAATACAAAACTAATGATGGGGAATTATTTTTTAATTGCCTCTTGAACAAAAACATGTTCCTAGAATTCTTTATCTGGAATAATAAAAGACTTTGAGCAGCTGCAGCAGTAGACAGTATCTATATCATGTATTTGCCCCCTTGGATATTTGACCTTTTTATTTCTTTTTCAAATAAATCATAATAAAACAATCTGCCTTTTTTTTATAAAACTTTGATGTCAAAGTGAAAACTGATTTCTACAACAAAAAAAATCATTAAGATAATAAGTTATTGCATAAACATTCTTCCCCTTCAAGTCAGTATAGACTTTCAGGGACAATCACATGAGACAGGTCTCAATCAGGTTTGACCATCAGATCAATGTCTAGGTTTTGACTGGGCCATTCCGGAACATCAATCTTGTCATCTTCAAACAATTTCTATGTAGCTTCAGATGAATGTTTCAGATTGTTGCCTTCCAGGAAAATAACTGCTATCAGAAACCGTAGTTCTTCTGCAGATGAAAACAAATTGTCCTCTAGGACATGACACATTTAAGAACAGAAGAAATCTGTTCTTTTATTATTTTTTTTACCACAATGTAGTAACATAAATACATCAATAATTAAATAAAGTGTAAGAAAATAAAATGAAATTTGGTCTTCTGCCAAAAGAGTAAACAAACTAAAAACATGGGACAGTTTTTCTTCACCATCATATGTTATAAAACCAAAACCACACCTTCAAATCCGTTCCCTTTGACCCCTCTCAGCTTTACTTTAGTCTTCTCTGTCAGCTGCTTCACTCGCAGCCACAAACAAAATCGAATGGCAGGCGTTACTTACTGCATATTTCCATCTGGTCTCTGAGAAACGGTCACCTGCCAGGCTTCCCTGATTCCGCCGGATGCATCCGCTTGGCAGCGCAGCACTACTAATTATACTGATCCCAGTCTGGGCCTTGAAATTCCCGTCTTGCTTGACAGATTATTTTTGGGACAAGCCCAAACTTTTCTTCTCTCTTGATGTCTACAGCCCATCTGTTGTTCTTTTACTGAGTTTCTGCAGCTTTTACGGGGAAATAATCGTACTTTTGCTCCACATTTAGAGAACCACATATGTTCTCAAGACAAATATAGAGATTTCTTTTTTAATTTAGATGCCCCAATTCTTCAATGTGTGCATTTGCGACAAATGTGGCTTCTTAGCATTTTTAATGAGGATTTCGAAATTGGTCTGATCTTCCTATTTTTTGCATACTATACCACACAGAATGAATAAAACCAGCAATAGAAACTCTGTCTTGCCTCCCTCCACTCCTGTCTTCCCAGTCTGCTTTCTGTCAGTCTCCCTGAGGTTGGTGTGTTGTGGTTTGGACGCTAACATTTGCAGCACTGCAACTTGTGGCCAGTGACCTGTGGCTGCCTAACCAGACCATAGACTGGCTCACACTTGTGTAAACAGACAAAACCTAACATGCACCAGCAAACAGGTGAATGTAAACCCAATTTTTTTTTCCACCACATTACCTGTGCTGAAGAAAGAAAATCACATGACAGCAGAGTCAGGTGGTCTGTTTTTCATATATTTGGTTTTATTTTGATGTTTAATAAATCGATTACATTTGGGGTGAGTTTTACAGTTCTGTTTTGGGCTCTTCTCCTGCTTGCTTCACGTTCTGAAAAATAAAATAAAAGATTTAGTGAGTGACATATAGTTACACATATTGTACAAGTTATCATGTATTCTGTTTTCCACAACAGCTTTAGCTAAGTGATAAAAGTATTAATTTTTCTTGAACATTTTGACATTCTATTCAGTTTGTTCTTTTCAATGTATTTGAATGTGTGCTTACTTGAAACGCCATCTCAGAGCATTACATTACTGTGAAGGGGAAAGAAAGTAATAACCGATTTCCAAATGTTTTTTTCAAATAAAAGTCTTTGGACACACAAACATGTTGCTGTAGATGCTCAGGTCAAATGAGACTTTGGTCTAAATGCAAAACGTTAAATGGTTGGTCTTAGGAAACAAGACACACCACCCTGAACACATCATTTTACCATCCAACGGTGAAACGTGGTGGTGGCAGCGTCATGCCGACAAAATGCTTTAATAAAGGTGCTAAACGGAAGCTGCTCAAATTCGGAAAAGATGGACTGAGCTAAGAACACTGAACCAGAGGGTCATCTTAATACCAAAAACAAAAATAAAATCCCATGATTTCACTGTCGTGATGTTTGTTCTTGAAACAAAGTGACTGATTGTTTATGAAGTGCAGATTTGATTAAGGAGGCAATGCTGTGTTCACTACTGTATTGCACCTAACACCTCAGCCTGTTGTTTATTCAAAGTTAAATATGATGAATTCTGATTTACACAAGCAGAAGGACTTGTATCCATCTTCTCCGGGTATTTTAAAAATTGTTTTCCACTCTACATGCTGAGATGCTATGGAGATAGTTTGCTTTGAGAACATAGAGCCACAAACTGTCGTCCTTCAGTTTGCCTCCAAACTGCTACGCCCAGCTGTGCTGGTTCCTGTGTTTTAACTGGCACACAAACACACACATGCATTCACGCACGCATGCCCGCCCACACACACACACAAACACACACACAGAAAATTATAGCCAGGAAATCATATAGATGCTTCTATTATGCGAGGAATGAATTTAAATTGTTTCCATCTTTTTAAAACATATAAAAGTCGTCATTTTTAATTTGGCAGTAATTTAGACTGAAGCTATTGATTATTTACAACAGACACAGCAATAAGAGGATGTATGCCGATAATTGAGAAATTCACATGTGAAGAATTTCAGGTCAGAGTCGTGGATTTACCAGGAGAGGGATTTAAGAGCACTACTTTACTGATTTGTGACAAATACTCTGAAAAGTAATTATTTTTATGTTCGTTTTTGAGCATGCATTTCACACATAAAAATCATTTGTGTTGCACTTCCTCCTAAACCCATTTTTTTGTGTAATTTTTCTTATGTAACCTGGAGAAAGCTTTGGATAAAAAATCACATTTTCAAGAATGTTAGTAGCTGTGTTTTCTTTACAAATGTGTGCAAGAATTTGTCGATATTCTATTAATGTCAAAAAAACAGCATTTCACAATTGCAGTGTTTCCATTAAATAAGTAAATGCAATCACGTGAATAAGGTTGTTATGCGAAATCTCATTAAGCAACATGCAGCGCCATCATCCTCCTACCACTTCCTGTCGTCTCCTTTGTATTTTCTGCCAGTTGTAACATCCTGTTGTTGATCACGTGACTCGTGTGATGCGAAAAATGTTTTTGTTGCAGTTTTGCAAAATATAAAAATTTTGATAAACCCTAAAACCACCACATCCTCTTGCAATACGTTTTCATCCAAAAGTGTGACTGTTTTCAAAATTGTTTCTGGGAAAGGTTTCTATTAATCCAATTTATTTTTGTAATTCCAATTTGTGCACATGTGGTTAATGGAAATGCATTAGTGTTGTGTTTCAGTGTAGCTGTTAGCTTTAGCCCCCATAACCAATTACTCTGGATTGATAATACGTTAAGATGCCAAGTGAATTTATTTTGTGCATGTCACTTCTGGAGGAGAAATTTTACCTCCTTGAAATCAGTGGCATTCCAACAATGCCACTGATTTCTTTCCCTTCACTTTAGAAAAAATAATGAAATACTTACTTTTTGATGATAATTATTAAGTGTTTGTGCAATTGACTGCACTAAATTTCCACCAAAGTTGGTTTGTATTGAGCTGGGTGTCTGTTTTATTTATTTTTTTCATAATGTGTGATATCATTTTTCATTGTATTCACACAGTTAGAAATTATTCATAAAAAGTGATGATGACAGATAAGTTTCAGATAATGGCTCACCTTCAGTTCTCCCTTTAGGAAAGATTGACAGAAGTCCCGAACACGCTCTGTGGAAATTTCTCCTTCAGGTAGGAGCCACTTCATGTCGGAATGTCCATCATAGATCCCGACTCGAGGCAGGTCTGTTGACTTCAGGCCAAAGTAGTTGAGTGACTTGAAATTGGACTTTACGCCTCCGTTGATAAGGACAAATAAGAACTGGAGAAAAGAAGTTTAATTACATCAGACGTTTGATCTCTTCATTTATCTAGGACAGAATGTCCATAAAGCCTACTGGGATTGCACTTTTACTTTAATTGTCCAAAAACTTCTGTCTGAACTCACTGACATCTATAAAGTGAAGCTTAACATGAACCTATTTTTCTCTAGAAAAATGTATTTCACCTTGCCAGTGAACTCAGGGGCCAGAGCTCCCAGTCGCTCCTTGATCTCGGTAAATTCTTTACTCCCCCTGTTGGCAAAGAGCACAAGGTGTGTCTTCACCTCTGAATTGAACAGGCCCACAGCTGTCTGGGAAAATAAAGAGAGGCAATTGAACATCATGAGACTGATAAGATGCCAGACATACTATTTCCACTTGTAGAGCTGTGGAAATAGCTCTACAAGTTATTTCACACAATAACTTGTAGAGCTATTGTGTGAAATAGCTCTACAAGTATTTCAAGACACACCACCCTGTCTGAAATACAGGGTGGTGTATTTCAGACAGGGCCTCTAACTTGACCAGCTCTATTGCAGCACTTGAAAAAGTATTCATGCATGACAACCTTTTCCATTTTTGATCACATTACAATCACAAACCTGGCTGGGATTTTAGTTGACAGACCATTACAAAACAATGCATAATTTTGACGTAGAAGGAAAATGACACATGAAATTAAGAATGTTTAGTGGTTTACATACAGTATGTACTCAACTTCCTTTGTTCTTTTTCTAAATTGAATCCCTTGCAACTAATTAGTTCCAAAGTTGTTTATAATACACAAGAGGCAAACAGCCCTCTTGTGTATTATAAATCCAGCTGTTCGATGAGGCCTCAGAAGTTTGTTAGAGAACAAACGGCAACATGAAACCCTGAACATTGCTCTCCACCTAAACTGAAAAAACCAGTAAGGAGATCATTAATCAGAGAAACAGCCAGGAACTTTGGAGGAGCTGCTGAGATCCACGGCTCACCTGGAAGAATCTATCTGGCTGAAGCTTTTCAGGGGACTCTGCAAGCATGTAGAGGAAGACACTGGTCAGGTGAAACCAGGTTTGTTTTTTGGTTTGCTTTAAAATGTATGGTGGAGAACTAACATTGCACATGAAATATGGAAAGCTGGTCGAAACATACCCTGAAATATCTGCTGTTGTAACCACAGTGAAAGGTGTTCCAATAAAGTGCTGACTCTGAGTGGCTGAATATAAATGAGAGGTCCACCTTTTGGACTTTTAGTCATGAACACATTTTAAAGCCCTTTCCCTCTAGTTCAGTCATGTAATGTTTTGTCTTGGTCTATCAATAAAATTCAGTAAAAAACATTAAAGTTCATGTTTAGAAACTGGAAAATTCAAGTGATTTAAATACTTTTGCAGGACACATTATACATGTTATAAATTTTGAGCAACTAACTGTTTCCCTCCTGCTTTTTATTTGGAGCTTATTGTGAAAATTTATCGTGAAAAGAATTGTCATTTTGTCTTGACTTGAGTCATTGATTTGTATTAATAACTGATTTTGTGTTAATTAAGAAAATACATTGTGTATTATATATCACTTGACTGTAAGTCCATTTTTCTAATCTTCATTCAAAAGACTCCAGTGCTTTTGAACAATGCAGTAGCAGTATCAGAATTGGTATAAAATATAAAATATTTTTCATAGTATTAGTATGAAGTTTATTTTTTTCTAATTTAACACCCCTACTCACCACTTGGTCATATTCTGTGATGTATCGGACCTCATTGATGGAGACGAAGTTCACAACTCCATCAGAGTTTAACGTCTTGACTTCAGCAAGAACTAGGTTCTCCTGATGGTTATCTGCCTGGATCACAAGATAGATATGTGGGACAAAGTTAAAATAATCATCATCATCACAAAAACTCCTGTATCCTTAATAATAAAGGCATGCATAAAATCTTTAAACGGTTAAAGGCACTTTTCTGAAGAGGCTGATGGTTTCTGAAGAGACGTTGAAGTCAGCCCACACTTCCTTCACTGTGCAAATGGCTGCAGGGACAAAGTCAACTTTCTGTGAAACTGCCAGAAGTTCCTCATATCCAGGGTTCTCCTCATTCTAAAAAAAAAAAAAAAAAAAAGAAGATAGTGTCAATCTTCTCTTATCACACCATCCATACTTATTTCTTCAAAAGTGTCTCTTCATGACATGGTTCTACACCGTCTTGGCATCTACTGCTGATCGTCTTCCATGAAATTGTAATCACTCTGACATAAATCTTATGTAACCTGGCAAAGATTGTCTGAGGTTGCAGGGAACACTGTGGACTGTCGGTGGGAAAAGAAGTGGAAAAGTTAAAGAGAAAAATGGAGGCTGCCTCAAAGAGGGGTGAATCATCTCTATTTTTGAGACACTGTTTTATGAGCTCTGGCAATCAGATTTTTCATTTTGAAGCCTCCATGTGATCATTCTCTGTGAGTCACTGCTCCAATATTTTGGTCTCATGTGGCCTCCAGCATCCAGCTCTGTGCTATCCTCATATGCTCTTGCTGCTCCACTCTCCTCCTCATGAACCTCCTCCCTGCACTTTGTAGTTGTGGACATAAAAGTCTGCAGAGCCAATCCCACAAGTCTTAGTATGTATTTCCTGTTAGTTCTTCCATCTTCTCACACAAGCAGCGTCTGGCCAAAGAAGTTTGGACAGAAGGACACTGTCTCTTCTCTGCCAAAGATGTGGTGACAGGAAGTATATCATTCGTCAAAATCTATTTGCGAGAATATAGTATTATAATGATCAGGTTAAGAATGGCTGCTTTTTAGACTTCACATTTTTCATCTTTGCCAGAACTTTTCTTCCAACGACTTTCATTCTGCCAGGTCAGGTTGTTGACATGTATCACAAATAGTTGTCAACAGATTTCCCACCTGAGCATTGTATCTCTGCAGCTCCTCTAGAGTTACCATGAACCTCTTGGTTGCTTTCCTCAATAATGTTCTTACCCAGCCTGTTGACTGCCATGTCTTGGTGGGTTTGCAGTAGCAATGGGCAATTATCATATTGTTTAGGATGTAGCACTAGTGGCTTTAATCATTTGACATGAGCAAGGGCAAAGAAAGAGGATGATATGATGTAAATATCCAAGGATCAGGATTCAGCTGTGTTGAGGATCTCCATTTATGCCTTATATGGTCAACAAGATATCATCTTAATAGTTCTGTTTCTCCACAACTGTCTCCCTGACCTGTCTTCTGTATTCCTTGGCTTTCATTATGCTGCTTGTTTATTAATGTTTTCCAACAAACCTTTAAGGACTTCACAGAACAACTGGATTTATGGTTAGATTAAATTACACACAAGTGGAGTCTGTTTACTAATGAGGTGATTTGTGAGGTCAGTTGGTTGCACTGGGCCTTATTAAGGGGTTTTCAGAGTTAAAAGGAAGTGAATACAAACCCACACTACAGTTTTAAGATTTCTTCTGAACAAAAATGTGAAAACAATGTATCGTCCACTTCTCTAATATAATCAGTTGATACTGTTTCCTGATTAGCTGACTTCTGAAGGCATCATTAACTTCTCTGACCTCCAGGAATCCGATAACCACCACTTCAGCGGAGTCAATGAAGGCCTTAACAGCTTTCAAATCATCAAGTTTTGGAAGGCCACTTTCTGTGAAACAAAGACATAACACGACATGCATGAACAACCGACTGTAGTGGCTCTACTGTCACTTTCAGAACCATAGAGACTAAACTCGTTTTAATGCTAGCAGCTGTAAGACTGGACAAAGGCACAGGATTGCTTTGGGGTGAACTCTAACATGAGCAGATTAGCATGCTAACATTAGGAATCCTGTTTCTCCCTCCACTTAAACAGATCAGTTTGTTCTCAATTAGGTTAAAATGTTTCTTTTCACTCAAATGCAAAATAAATTAAAAAAAAACCAAGTTACACATTCCTGTTCTCTAAGTCGCTAATAAGATAAGAGAGGGCAGAAATAAGTCCTTTGAATAATAACTGAAGCTGTCTGTCTGAAGACACTAAAAAGGCATTTATATAACTGTACAAGTGAGAAATACAAAATGTAGGTGAATAAAATACGTGGTCACAACAAGAAGAGCTCTGGCTTAAATTTGTTTTTTTTTTAGCTGAGTCTGCAAGTTGTAAAAAACCATGGACTTTTATAAGTCCATGGTTGTATTGTAAATACTTTCTATTTAAGAAAGTATTTCTACTTTCATAAATAGAAAGTAGAAATACTTTCTATTTAAGTACTTTCTACTTAAATAGAAAGTTGAGGTAACCACCTCGACTTTCTATTTAACCATTTTAATGTATTTGTACAAAGTTCATAGTTAATAAGGATTCTCTAAAAAGAACTTACATTGACAGGATATTACAAAACACACTCATTCAAAATTACTCTTATGTTGCTTTTCAACAATGGTTAATGTTATTGCTAAATTTTAGTTGAAAGCTTTCCAGGTATTTTTACTGTAGAGTAACAAGAGATGTGTCTTGTTTGGGACTTGATCCAATCTGAGATCCAATTCTGCTTAAGGCAGTTTTAAATGAGTCCTTGAAGAAACTAAAGTGATACTGATGTTTTTTGTATTGTATGTGAATTTATACCTACTCCATCACCAGCAATAAAAATGTGCAGGAAACTGCTTGTTTTCATGCACACCAGCTTGAAAACCTGATAGGGCGAGTAAGTTTTTTATGTTGATCGAACCATTTTTAGTGTTTTTACCCAGCATGGTGACGAGGCCATGATAGCTGCTGTAGCTTCCAGCAGGTCATGCCATGTGCTCTATACTGAGAGATCACTTGTTATTGTGGGAGAGGTGATTAGAGAGTAACAGAAACACTACACGTCAAATTTTAAGCCGTTTAAAGCAAACCGTTAATTGTTTTTAATTAGAACAACTTTATGTTGTATCAAAACAGAGAGTAAACATGTTAATGTTAGATTTTAGCTAACTGTTCCTCTTAATAACACTGGAGCAAGATACAAGTTTTCCTGTTCTGTGGTTGGTAAAAAAAAGATGTTCCTGAAAAGAAAAACTGATTTGGGATACTATAATGTCCAGAAAATCATGAGTGAGTTAAGTTGGATACGTTATTATTCCATATTTTTAAGCATGTTTCGCAAATATCAAAATGGGACTCAGTATTAGCAAATACCTGACCTTCAAATTGTCAGATCAGAATCTTGAACAAATATCCTGACTGACACACAGGAGGAGTAATCTCTAGTGGCTCGTTGCTTTAAGGGAGGCACAAAGCTGTTCAATGTTATCAGAAAGGAAGCATTCTAGAGAAGATGAACAGAAAAACTCAGAGAAAATATGAAGCAATTTACCTTTTTCTGCAGCAATGACAGAGGACACCAGAAGGGTCAAGCACAGAGTGACCAGCATGTTTGGACCAATTTAGCTCACAGGGAAGAAGGCACAGAGAAAGACAAGCAAGGAAAGCCCAGGACACTGTGTCTGTTCTTTTCTGTCCCCTCTACTCTGTCTGTGACAGTTGCCTCATGGCTGCCAGCAGAGACTTCTGTGGGTTGTGATTGGAAGCTTTGTGGGAATCATCCAGGTGCTCCTCAGAAGTCGGATAATCAGCAATCTTAGACTACGTGTCACTGTGCCACAGGAGACACGTGTGAGTGTGTGTGTCTATCCTTGTCTCCATATCTAACTCTAGGGATGATGGTATCAAAACTCACATGGTCGGTTCCACTAGTCTTTCATTTGGCTCCGTCACACATTCACATTCTTTAAATGTTTCACTTTCATTTGCACTTTTAATCTGGGAAACATGCAGAGACGTTGCAGTCAGTGTTTAGGATGCTTGTGTGAGGAGTGAAGCACCAAGTTCAACCAAAGTGTAATTTTCTACTTTCACCACATGATGGAAACGTATCCCATTTATTTACCTCCAAGCAGAATAAAGCCATCTCTGTAACATTAACACCAAAGTTTTCCAGTTTGACATTATTATTGCCAACATTATTTCTGTTTTCTAAAAAAACAGAATTATAAAACATAATTGTTGTTTATTACCTTCTTTATACTCAGAGCTTTTATGCATAGCGACATTATTATGCCTTTGAATTATTTGGGAAAGCCCAGATGACAAAGTCCTCTCTTTGATGGCTTCTCATTAATTTACATTTGAGATAATTGGATGCACACCGGTAGATATGTATTAGGGCACCACCAGTAACACACTAATTTATGGAAATCATCAAAATATCTAAAGAAAACTGTCAAGACATGAGTAAGATGGTGGTCATCCTCAAGTGAAGATTGTCCTTGTGTCCACATGTCTGATGCCTGATGGTTCAGTTTATGCAGGTATAAACGTTTTGGAAATGTCTGGACATCAGCAAAGAGACGGATTCTGTGTCCCAGAGATGAGATTTGATGTGTGCGTTAACCGTGGGACAAAAGCAAAATACATTGTGAAGATTCTGTTTGAAGTAGGTGCTAAACATGGACTGAAAAGCCACTCAGGGAGAACGAAGCCATTACTCTGAAATGACCAGATTACAGTTTGCAAATTACACACAGCGACAAACTTCTAGCAAATTATAGTTAGTTGGGGTACTGAAAAAGCTTAACTCAAGTTATTAGTTTTTTAAAGGAAGCCGTGCAAAATAATAATATGTGTAAACTCATTACACATATTATTATTAAACTCTCTCTCATAATTCTGGTATTTAGCAAATAGAAATACTGACCACAGGCAATAAAAGTCTTAGTTTGATTTAATGCCAGACAGTGAGAGTGTACTGTATATATCTGGTTCCAACTATATGAAAACTCATGAAAATGCTTTTAAAAAGCTGTTTTTGTTGCTTTGCAGATTGGTATTTTCTAAATGGCCTCATATGTAAGAAAATAATAACACAGATTTTTTTTTATCCTTTTTTTGTAGAGTTGAGAAAAGATAACATTTTCTGATTGAATATTTAAAAATTATCAGAAAAAGTTACAGTCAAACAGAAAAAAAAGTTTTCTTGATACTAAAAGTGTTCAAAATATTAACAAAGGTACATTTCTGACATCTATTCAAGATGCCATTTATTAAGAAAAACTGCTAAAAGCGCAATAGAGGTAACCTGTATGAAACTGCACCTTTTCTTCAACAATAGCTTCATTTTGGGAAAAAAGTTGCTACACTTTAAATTACGCTAAAAAGCTTGATGAACATTTTGTTGGGAACCTCAGACTTTCTCCTCGCATCATTAAAATCTAAATACATGTTCTAAAAAGACTTAGAAGAAAATGAGTGTCCTTTTGAAAACCTATTCCTGTTGTGCCTTTTTTTGTCTCATCCAGTAGTCAGTTTACAAGTGGTCTCAAAATAAGAGAGAGACACAGCAGTGATAAAAAGGTTTGGTGGGAAACTTTAAGAATTTTAAGGAACTGGAAGACAACCGATCTTTAAACTGTGCAGAGACCGGAGAGGAAGTGGAATATGAACGTATCAGATAATCAGAAATATCAGCCAGCACAAAAGAACAATTCAGGAAATATTGCTAAACCTCTTCAACCAACATTTCAACACCTCCAAATAAATCGTCAAAGCAAAAAAGCAAAGTCAGTGTCTTAAAACACATTTACTCCCATGACAAGTTTCACTTCTTGGAGAATTTGACTAAAATAAAGGTATGCATGCAGGTCGAAAAGTAAAAGGTTTGATTTCACAGGTGCTGGTATGTCTAGAGCAGCGTCAAATACGCTACCATATTTGACGCTATGGTAGCGTCAAATATGACGCTACCATATTTGACGCTATGGTAGCGTCAAATATGGTATTTGACGCTACCATATTTGGTAGCGTCAAATATGGACTGATAGTGCAACAGGCAGTTAGTTAAACATCTGATAGTGAGTCAAGATCAATTTTGAGACTTTGATAATGGTCGCATTCAAAGGTTTCCAGATAACATGCATGAGAAGATTATTTACAAAGTTTCCAAAAAATATTACTCTTTCTTTTTAAATACATTTTTTTTACATATGAGCCATTTCGTACAAGCATGTACAAAAATTAAAGTGAAATAAATAGCATCCAAAAAAAGTAAGCATGTTTGAATCTGATTTATCAGAAGTAGAGGAATTGCAGCACATCTCAGTTGCGAAACTTACCGCTAATATTGATACAAAAAGTGATTGAGCAGCACGATAAATTATTTTTTGGCCTTTTCCCAATGTATGGGATGTAAGCCAATCATTTTTATCCTTTAAACTTGCTGTCTTCTGCTCAAAATAAACGTCTCCCCAACTTTATTTTTTTAGCGTATCTGAGGGTAATTAAAGTTACTGAAGTGCTGACACAAGTGATTTGCCAGCAGTAAAGCTGGCGTTTACAGCATTCCTGACACAAAGAGAACAGGAAGGACAGAAATAAATCTGACATGTCAAACTCCTGCAGGAATAGTGTTAAATGTTCCACAGGCTCACAAAGGACGATGCTTAGGATGAAATTACAGGTCAGGTTTCTCTGAAGGCTGGTGTTGCTCATAAACATTGTTCATGTCAAACTATAGTGGACACAGGGGAATACATGTGAAAACAAGTGAAAGCAGTCTGCTTTCAGAAAAAAAAAATAAGTGTGTAGGCGCATTAAATGTGAATTCCAGGATAGAAAAAACATTTACTAATATCCCAAAAAATTAAACACTCCTGGCTGTAATATCCAGTAATGAAAGAGGAAAATAAATTAATACTAAGGTACAGAGTCATAAGTCAGCAATAGAAAAAAATCTGCCTAGATAAAAAGTAGATATCATCTGAAACAATCGTCTTGTGAAGATGAACGCATATAGAGATTAAAAAGCCTCCACAAACGTGGAACTTGGAGAGCTCTTGGTGTCCTCAATCTGTCACCACTCCTTTGTAGCGCGCCAATGAAGAACAGGTCACATGGTCTCCAGAACCCACAGGCAGCCATACTGTGATGCATATGCACTGCAAGGTCCACAGGACCAGTTTCTGCGGGGTAGCAGAAACTGCTACCCCCGCGACCCGACCCCGGATAAGCGGCAGACAATGGATGGATGGATGGAGGGGTCCACAGGAACTACTGGAACATGATACATGTTACGTTTGTGGCTTCCGCACCTGATCCCGTGGGAACATTTGTTTGATTCGTGAATAAAAGGTCTAATATCTTAAGTGGTAAATAAATCACAGTGTCTGTATCTCATCAATTGAAAAAAAATCTGCTTAGAAAAAAGAAAAAGGTGTCCATCATTTTCTCTTTTTTCCCAAAACTCATGCATCGAGACCTTTTCTGGCATTTATAAAGCTTTGTTTTAATACAATATCATACATTTTCTGTCATTTATTTCCACCTATTTGCTCACAAATGCAGATGTTGCATGTAACTCTTCCTTCCTATCTTTTCTCAGTTTTAAACTCTTTCGAATCCCTCTTGGTAGCGATCAGTGTGGGTGGTCACAGCTCAGCAGCAGCCAGAGCTGACACTGTGCAGACAGAAGTAAGGTTTAGCTTCAAGCATCAGTGATGTAATGCAGGTGAGACCAAGGCTAACAGATTACAGCTAATAAGACTAAGGCCGGGTTATTTCTCGACCATCAATTACATAACCTCTACCCTCGTTTTGACTGTATCACAGCTTCCATGTGTGTGTGTGCGTGGGTGTGTGCGTGTGTGTGTGTGTGTGTGTGTGGGTGAGCTCCTGGCACAGACTGTTGCTCACTTATACAATTCACACATGCTACCCTGAAGGCTCAGGATGGAGTAGCTTGACAGTGAGAAACAGAACCTATACAAAAAGTGAAAGCAGATAGCTTATTCAAAACAGCATTGTAGCAAAAGATGGAAAGAGTTGTGAAGTGAATGCTTAATCTAAAATTTTAAATATGAGTAATTTCAAAACAGCCTTCTTTCCTCTTTTAATGCACTTGATCATTGTTGCTGTTCACTAATACATGTGCTTTTCTGTGGGGAAGTAAGCAGCTCATGCACTGTGCTATCAGACTGCACATAGTCAAGAAAAGCATTTTAAAATTTAGAAAATGTGTGCAAAGTTTTTGTGTAGCTTACCAATAAAACACAAACGTGTCCTATTATTTATTCAAATAACCCTGTAATTAGTCTGTCACAATGCAAAATAAAATCTATGTGCTGCTGTCAACAATTTTACTGCTGTAATAAAATTATCAATCAGCTTTGACCTTGTGTCTCTGTTCCTGCTGTCAGACACATTCTCACTTTCCTGACGCTTCACGACTTTCAAAGCAGCTGCCAGCATCCCGGGGTCTGGCCATCCAGGCAAGTTCAACCATAGAGAGGACTGCAAAGTGCTAAAAGAAGCACTAAAAGCCACCAAAGTTTTTATGGTGCCCACAGGTTCTTGCCACTCTTGATGTTGAAATGCATGTCTGCATTCCGAGACAACCAATGTTGAATTTTGGCGTGGCCTGTGCGAGGAGGAAAGCTTTCCTTTTTAAGAAAACATGAGGATGGATGTATACGAGAGAGAATGGAGACAAAGAATGATACTTCTGTTCTGCTCAAACTTTCTTTGTGCAGATCCATCTAAAATTGAATCATTTCGAACAGAGAATGTTATTCATATAAACCAAATGCAGGATTTCTAGAAAAAAGAAAACATAATACCAACTGTACTTTATGTCAGAATTTGGGGATGGTTTCCTGCCGTCACAGAATCCATCATGAATTCAATGATAATCAAACACTGGACCCTGCAACCAGACAATGACCCAAAACAAATCAACAACCCCAAAAATGAATGCCTGGGAGTTTACAAAAAATGGAAAGCTAAACTTTTCTCACACTGATTTCAGATTGGTAGGTGTGTATGAGAAACATCCACGGAAGTTATTTCAGCCAAAGGAGTCCTAACTTTTTCTCAGTATTTATATGGTAAAATTCTGGTATTTATTATGTAAAATACCATAAAAAAGTTTATGGTAAGGTACCATAAACTTTTTTTTTACTGAGTATCGTTTTCTTAGGGACTAAAATTGGTTACAATTTTTTTTGGTTATGCACCTTTAAATTTTTCTTGATTAAAAAACAAATGAATTTATTAAAAAGCTACATATTTAATGGTTACCCTATTTTTTCACAAAATGATTTTTTTTAATCTATCATATTTAGTTGTATTTTCTATTTTTCTTTTTTTTCCTGTCTTCTTTAAGAAGCTCAAGAGAAGAAGAGAAGGAAGGAAAACATCCTGACCAAAAATGATCATGCGTGTGATTCACATTCTGGTTGTCAAAGCATGAAAACAACTAAAGCATTTGAGGTTCTGCTCTGTTTGGGTCACCAGTGAATGAGGACAGCTTTAGATGAAGACAGATTCAGCAGAAATAAAAACAAAGACTCAGAACAAGCAGCTGGAGCATTTGCCTGCCTTGACCTATATGGGCCAATCCCAATCCTATTAGGCCGTTAGCTGCTCACTTAGCCTCAGTGTGAAGAATGATGGTGTCATGTCAGGCCAAAGTGATAAACAGCACCTTTGGAAGCTCTGCAGTTTGTCTTGTTTTCTGATTATCTGAATTGAACAACTTGAACGGTTGGGTGTTGTTTGGACAGAAAAAGTATGAAAACAAATATTTACATGAGTTTTAACATGTAAGCTCTCGCCTTTCAGTTGTATAAGTAGTGCAGTTTATTGATTGCATGAATAATAGATATTTTTTTCACAGTAGATTTTGAATATTGTTTTAATAGCTAGGACAGAAATTAAAAAACTTATTGTACAACTTTTGCCTTGCCATTTTTTTTTTTCTGAAATTGATGGTTGAAGCCATTAAACTTTGAGTGACGGCTAAGGTTACATACTTGTCCATTCATGTATTGTGCTTGAGTTGGCGTGTACACTCAGGTGTGTTCCTTGAGGAATGCCTTACTTTGGATATGCCATCTGCAGACTGACCTACTTGTCAAAAATGTTGTAGTTAACACAAACTTTTTGCACTCTGATATGGTGCATTCACTGATGTGAAAATTGACCAAATACAGTCATCAAAAACAACTTATCGGTGCATTTTCGGTGGTGATCCTTTTTTCCAAAGCTGGATATTCTCACCTGAGGCAAAAGTTATCTTTTGGACTTTGAAAAAAAAGAGAAATAAGCAACAAAAAGGTGAGCTCAGAAAAGTCTGAACAGCAACATCTTAACTTTTCATGTTGTTTGGATTTTTACTTGAACTGTTGAAAATATTGGATCATTTACAATACATTCAGATTTCCCTGCGTCCAATCTGCTTAGACCTCCTGTTGAGGGACTTTTCATAATGTGACACCAGGAAGGCGTCTTTCAAAAAGGTGATGCATGCATACTTATCCCCTGTAGGCATATTTTCAGGACTCCCACAGAAAACATTCCTTGTAAACAACATTAACAAGGATGCAGAGTAACAGTGTGTGTGTGGCAGCAGTTTGAGTGGCAGGGTGATAACTCAGACCTCAGATTTATGAATTGCAAATGCATCATTTTCCCAAAGCTTTCACAGTAGACAGAATAAATTATATTTGCGCTGCATGTTGTTAAGGAAATAATGCAACAGTTATATTCACTTTCAGCCTGAATGTGCCTAACGATTTACTCTGAGCACTTTGTTCCTAGTGGATGATCAAGGACGGGAGAAGTTCAGGCGTCTCCAAATGGTCTGTGACTATCAGAAGTTAATCTTTGCAGAGTTGTTAGTGATAAGAACAAATCCAGTTGAAGCACAAAGGCAGATTTACAAACTAATTAATCCAAAATGATGATCATGCATGCACTGTCTGGGACTTTCTAAATGTAATCCTATTTCCAGTGGAGACAAACAACAGGCAAGTTGTTATTTTCATCCCAGGTACCAGCAAGTAAACATGAGAGTGGCTGAATTTAGAAAGTGGCACATTAAACTCAAAATAATACTCCAATACACTGGCAGCTTCCTGTTATTTTGTTATCCTGCCAACCTCTGAGGAGTCCATCTTTTATTGCTGAGAGGAAATCTCATATCCACCACAAAGAATTGCCTTCTTTATTTCTATCAGGAAGTAGGAGCTCAATAAGAAGATGATGTGAATACAATAACATCCCAAAATGTATCAATATTCTGTATTCCAGATTTTTTTCTTTTTTTTTTTTTTTTTTTTTGCTACTCTTTCTCTGTTACTCTGCCAGGATTGCCCGTCTGTAAATTTAGCAAACAAAAGAGCGGAAAATATTATTACTTCTGTAAACTCTTGTAAATGTAAAACGTTTATGTGAATCACTGGACACGTTCACCTCGTCAGGCTTGAAAAGAGATGCAATAATCAGCTTCGGGACCAATTTCTGAAGATTTGAGTAGTGAACACAAATTCAGGCAAATTCTTGATTCTCTAAAATTTACTTTTTGCCTTTTTGTTTTATGTGCACTATCCAGAGTTGTTGGCTGAGTGCCAAGGAGAAGCCCAACAGATTACTTTCACAAGTGGAGCATTACATATAAGCACATATATAATTTTTCCCATTTACATAAATACTTCTTTCAGTTCACAATCTCGCTGATATTTCTATCTCTATCCCTTTATTTTGCTTCTTCAGTCTCCAGAATGGCCCAATGTTGAAATGTTTTCATCCCGCTCAGTTAAGCTATGTGACAGGTCCTCCACTTCCCCCACCCACCGTTACATGCATCTGCTTCAGGTCACAGTGAAATTACCCGACAAAAGGTTTTCAGCCAGTGTCTGTCATTGTCATGCCACAGCGCACAGGAAAATATGCCATCTGTGTCCTTCTTTTTTTAGGGGCTTGAACACCTAACTGATGCAATGACACAAACACATATTGCTTTACAGAGGCCACAGACAAAGTTGTTGGCACAAGCAAATGACAAACCATCCATAAAAATATATATATAGTTTCTCAATATTGTGATTTTCAAAGATGGCCTACATATTTTTAGTCATTGTTACATATGATTTTGATGAAGGATTATGATGCACAACCACCAATCAGTTAGCATTGTATAGAAAGCAGAAAAACTCAAACAAAACAGTGATGTCAGAGCCTGACCTTTGCTTTGCTAAGCAGTTCGGTTCCAATCTCATCTCCCTTCAGTCTGGACTTTCTCCCATTGAGCTTGATTTCTGTTGTAGAAACTCTACTTGGCCAATCAGGGAACACAAGGAGAAGTTATGATCGATGATGTCAATTTTGGAATTGTAGTCTGCCAGTGGTTTTAACAATGGCAGCGGAGGAACTGAACGAAGCCATTGAGTCTGTGTTGGTCACACTTCCAAATATTGAATTAACATTAACAGCCGTCTGGTTTGGCTCGGCCCTTTTCTCTTTGCAGTGAAACATGGTTGTTTACAGTGCAGGTAATTTTTAGTAAGCTTCTTAGCATTCGTAACTGGTGCATTACATTTGATGTTTGGGTAAAATTGAAAACTTCAACAGAGCCCATGCCTCCAGGAAGCAATCATTTGGCAATAGCCGAGGGTTCAGACCATGGGTACAATGCAAAGAGTAGAACAAGGAGCTGGTTTTTACCAAGCTGGTGTTCTTCTAGCAGTGGACCGAAAAGTTGGACAACACAGGCTTGTTTTTTAGTTTTTGTAGCAACAAGCTGAGTGTTGGTATTGGACTTCTGTTGTTCTGTACTCTCATATTACGGTGTAGATTTGTCCAGTAGAGTGGTGCAGAGCTGTAAACAGATCACAAAGCTTAGCGATGAAATGTTTTAAATTGAAGGGCAGATGTAGAAACTTTAAAATATATTTCTTCACAAGAAGAATTGATATTTTCTTTGATTTAGTTGCGTTCCTTCTTGTCAAAATGATGAGTGCTATTTCTGGTTTACGTGGAGAGAGGAGAGCTGTTTAATGTGATGTACTGACAATTTTTTTATATCTATTGCTGGAGATAGGCACCAGTGACTCTGCGACCTGCCACTGGGTTAAGTAGGTATAAAAAGCAGATACAGTAGATGGATGGATGAGTTGCTTAATTATACCTTTCAGCAGCCTGCCATAACCTGCACCAGAACAAATTTGGCTTTTAATCCCAGCTT
Source organism: Alfaro cultratus (assembly GCA_903066825.1). Classification (NCBI taxonomy): domain Eukaryota; kingdom Metazoa; phylum Chordata; class Actinopteri; order Cyprinodontiformes; family Poeciliidae; genus Alfaro; species Alfaro cultratus. The sequence goes on along the minus strand of CAEFZX010030672.1, from coordinate 8,974 downwards.
CTGCTTCACTGACTCCAAACGGCTGCAATAATCATAATCAGCAAAGCCTTCGGTGGTAATAAAGTCAGAGACAAAGATAGATGTTTTGTGCAAAGCACTCACATTTATTGCTTTTGCTGCAACAGTTTTTCTTGACTCAGACAGAGATGATATCCTTTGCTAAAGCATAATGTGATTTACTTATTTCTGATGGAAGACCAACATGACGCTTGGCTGTACAACAGAAACTTGTTTGTGTTGAATCAGCAGCCTCGAAGAGAATGGGTGGAAGAGGAGAAGATTGTAATACTCCTGAGGTATCGCAGTGACGGATTTCAAAGTCCTTTTTGATGCATTGAAAATACACATAGAACATTCTATCGGTTTCCTTCCCTTTGTGCTGAGAGAACTGGGTATAAGGAAGATAGAGGAAAAAGGGAGGCAGAGATGAACACAAGATAAAAAATTAAAAAAAACATATAGAAAGGCAGGGAACAAATAAAGTGCAGAAGGGATTCCTCTTTTATTTCCAGGTCAAACCTCTACAACATCAAAAACTGCTTCATCTGTGCAGCATGAAGGTAATAGATTATCCACCTGATGGACAATATTAGGACCACATGGGGGAGAACAGTGGCAAGAAGGGTGAAGGCGAAGGAAGGAGGGCTAAACAATTCCGTATTTCGCCAAGTCGCTGAGCTCCATGTCGCCGAAGGCTTCCCATGGGCAGACCACTGTGAAGTCTGTGCCAAGACCCTCCATGCCTGGAATGTCATCTCCAAAACTATATCAAAGAAACAGAGAAGCTTTGATTAGAACAATAAGAAAACTTGAAGGCTGGAAATATGGCCTAAAATGTTAACGTGAATCTTTCAGGTTCTCACCCCTTCTGGCCTGGTTTAGGTGCCTTGCTCTTGAAGGTACGAGCGGCCCTCTGCTTGAATTTGGGAGGGGCCTTCTTCTCAGCGGGAGTTGCGACGTCTGCCATTTTTATTTGGTCACTGAAAGCAAAGAAAGAAAGAAACACATAAACCTCGTCCCAGGTTCTCTTGGGACGAAACCTGCCTTAAAGTATCTTTTCTTGTGCCTTAAAGTTTCACAAACGTTTCTCTCACTTTTTGTCCAGTTTGAAAATAAGGAAGCTAATCAAGTAAAATATGGTTTAACAATTTAAAAACTAAATGGATGAGGAACTGCAATGAAAAAGCACCAGGTAGTTTGAGAGACGTAGAGTTCAGAAATGCTTTTCAAGATGTCTGTGTGGCTCTATTTCTATCAGCACAAGTAAAGGAAAAAGAAACTAACAGCTACACTTTTTCTCTCTGTACAAAAGCCTTTTATCATATCTATGAAGAACAGATTGTCAAAGAAGTAAAAAAATAAACTATAAGAGCTGAGTAAATTGCAGAGTCATCTCACCTTGTTGTTCAGTGTTTTTCAGGAGCTGTGTGATGAGCTTGTTCGTTTCTCCGCTCTCGGTGCGTTTCTCCTCTCCCGGTCTGAGAGCCTGCTTTTAAAGTCCCCGAGCTGCTAATCCTGCTGTCAGTCTTTTGAGTTGGCACCTTTTCCAAACCCTCTCCTGTACCAGCTCAGCTGCAAATAGGTGAGATAAGGGACGGCCAGATATAAATCCATGGTGTATTTTAAGATGGGCGTGCTGGTCAACGTGTAAATTCAACAGAATCACAGCCACCGTGTTATTTGAGGTCAGTTGATTGGTAGTATGCATCTTGAACATTTCACACTATTTTTGCATAAAAATTTTTTTTTAATGGTCTAATACAGGGGTGGGCAATCCTGGTCCTCGAGGGCCGGTGTCCTGCAACTCTTAAATGTCTCCCTGGTCCAACACACTTGAATCCAACAGCTGAATCACCTCCCAAGTGCAGTCAAGTTCTCCAGAGTCCTGCTAATGACCTCATTATTTGACTCAGGTGTGTTGAAGTAGAGATACATCTAAAAGTTGCAGGAGACCGGACCTCGAGGCCTGGAGTTGCCCACCCCTGGTCTAATAGCTTTTATTGAAAACAGAAAAGTGACTAATGAATGTAGTATGTTGTATGTGCAGCACAAAATCTACCATAAAAACTTGTTAAATCTAGTATTTTCAAATACTTAATATTCATAATACTATACTGGAAGTTTAAAAGCTGACATTAGCTGGTGTATTATTGATCTGCTAGCCTGCAGTCAGCTGCGTTACAGTCACAACACCTGCAGCTTGGAAATGCTTACTGAGTGACACCTCAACATAAATGATGGTTGGTGCTCCTTAAATTTCCAGTTTTCCATCATTCCAGAGATGGGCAAACAGCCGTGTTTGTCATTTTTAACAGTAAGAGAAAAGTGGAGCTTCCTTTCTTCTGCCAGCTGACTGGTTGTGCACAGCCACAGGTGAGGTGCTTTGCAATGCAATTTGGATGAAAAGCCCTTTTGCAAAGTACATTATTATGTTTTTGCTTTTTTTAGAATTTTTTTGGCATTAGTGGCCTTTATTGAACAGTAAATAAGGTAGACAGAGAAGGAAAAACATGCAGTAAATGGCCCTGGACTGGCAATTGAACCCAGGATGATCACATCGAGCAGAATCAAATGAGTGCACTCAATCAAATGAGACACCCAGCTCCCAATTTTGCAATTTTATTCAATAATTCCAAACCTTGTATATCTTTTAGCAATAATACCATGCTTGCAAAAGTTTTAAACAATCCATTTTCTCTTTATGCTAATTATTTAAGGAGCAATGTTGTTTCTAATTGCTGATCAATTGTTCTGCTCGCTTTTCGTCTTTGGATTTTGCATGCCTTTCTTTAAATAATGTTCTGCGCACTTCTTGTAACCTGAAGACAGGGAAAACTACAGTATATTCCCTCAGTTTTCTTCTATTTATGTCTAAAAAATTAGCGCTCCATCATTTCTTTTTGGGAATCAAGAAAGAAAGTATCACTTTTTCGATATATTTGTAAACATGTGTCTCAGGATCACCTGCTCAAAGATTTGGAGTATGTGATATAAGACCCCAGAAGCCTTGAAGTCTTTGCAGGAGATCAGCCGCATGGAAAGAGATAAAGCATACTTAATTATTTAGCTCTTAATCTGTCCCTACATGGCCCCAGGAGAAAAGATAACGCTCTGACTGTAAGTAGGACCTTAAGTGACCAATCGTCAACGTGACACGAAGAGTCAGACATTACTTTATAAGAAAAAATGTTATTAAGATTTGCTATATTTCAGAGTCAAATAGACCAGAGACTGAAATTAAAACTAGTTTTATTAAAGGCTATGGTTTTAGAAGAAAACATAAGCTGAACACTTTGTGAATATTTTCACACATGGTTTTATGTTTTTGGACATAGAGCCACAGTGAGATTGAATAAATGTGAAGTGATTGAAAGTTGTTTAGATAGTCATGCATTCCCATTATAGAAGCACTTTCACTGCTTTGCACAGGGATTTTAATGTTGTATAGACTGCAAAGTAGCAAATGATTGAGTTTTACAAACAAAAGAAATCAGTAAAAGTCTATTTGTGTTCATCCTCCTTTACAATGATGCCCCTAAATGAAATTCAGCACTACTGACTGTCTTCAGAAGTCACAGAGCCATGAAAATACCAGATTGTTAGGTGATGAGACAATTTCCCAAGCAATGAACTTATCTTAACTTTTCAATTCATCCACAACCTGCAGAGTTTGGCACTCCACCAGCCTGGCCTTCATGGGAGAGTGCCAAGAAAGTCACTGTTGGTTCTTTCCCACAAGCCAGGTGAGGACAAAGTAAACAGGTGGAAGAAGGTGTTCTGGTAAGATACTATCTGCAGAACTCTATTTGTGGTGTAATATCCCATAAATCACCACAAACAGACTATTCCTACCATGAAAACTGATGGTGGAAGTATTTTGCTGACCAGGTGTTAAAAAACAGGGATACTCCAAGTAGAACCTGCTGCTAAACACTTGCAGTTTTTAATTCCAGCTAATAGTGTTTCTACACACAATTGACTCATAAACAATAGTGTTTAGAGATTTGTATTTGTGAAAGACAAAAGAATATTTTTACTACTTTATGTTTATGGAATATTTTGTGATGACCTATCACATCAAAATGTGTGGTTATAAAGTTAGAAATGATAAAAACTGTACATTTGTGGAAGGCACTGTGCTTTGTTTACAGAGTGTTGTTTCAATAAGCAAGGTGACAAACTTTCAAGCCAGGACACATGAGGGTATTAGAAAGCAGAGAGGGGAGGGGAGTATATAAGATAATCACATGGCAGAATGCACGGCCATAAGAAGCTGACCAGAGACACATCAGCCTGAAGTCGACTGTCTCACAGGTAGGATGAAATCTGTAACATTCTGAATGGCACCTGTTGCATAAACATACTTTTTGCTTTTTTTTTTTTTTTTGCTTTAGAGTAACCCTGAAAAATTACCTCTTAGAATTTTTCTAAGGCTATTTTATAATTTGTATTGTTGTAGTGTTAGACTTTGGGGAAGAAGTAGGATTGGGGTTCTTGAAAGCATCTCGAAGAGAACTAATGATGTTGACTTTTGTGAATCCAAAACTCCCCCTATAATTGATAAGATTAGATTCTATAGTGTCAGTGTGTATTGTGTTATTTATTAACTGATGGTCATAGCAGCTAAATGTCTGAATACAAATATGCTTGGGTTTACTTAGTTTTCAAATTTTAAAATCAATTACATTTTTGTGGTTAAAAACACAAAAACTGAATTGTGCTTTTTTGTGGTAAAAACACAAAAAAACAGATAATGTCTGAAATTCTGTATCTAAGCACTATTATTTGTTTTCCGTGATGCAAAGAAAAACAATCTGATACTTGGGTAAAAGTCTGGTTTACTTAATGAGGCATAAAAATCCAGCCAGGAATTATCTTAAAAAAGGGAGCCAGGATTTTAAGAGCTAATAGTACTAATAATACAGAAACTCAAAGCTTCTTCCCATCAATAAAAGCTGCAATGAAAACAGATCAAAGGGTGCTCTGTAATTATTACACAGCAGATTAAAACTAATGAGATAAAGCATAAATAACAAAGTAAGGATTACCCTTTCAAAGCTGGACAGAAGAATTATTAGAAAGAAAAGCCTTTATTTTTAACAATAGCCACCTTTTAGCATTGATGTTACATTGGTTATTTACAATAGAAATATATTGTAAAATCCTAATCAAAAATGTTTTCCAATATACCTACATAAAGTTATCAAATATTCAGCAGTTTTGAGTTTGGAATTTGACTGCATGGAAAAAAAATGTATTGAAAGACACATCTTTATGCATTTTTTGTATTTACATATTTTCTATTAAGCATTTAATATCTAAGTTATTTGTATAACATTAAAAATAGGTATTTTTAATATTACCCAGATCCCATGTAACAATTAAAAACAGGGATTTTATTCTTATTAAAAACTCAGCTTTTTAAAAGGGGCTTGCAAATCGTCTTGGACTAGAATAAAACTGAAATTTGACATTTGTAGAACAGTGATTCTCCACCAGGGGGCATATGTCAAGGATGCGATTGAATACAGAAGGCCTTTGAGAAAAGTGCCAACTGTGGTAAAGCGGTAGAAGTCCCAGAAATAAAAATACCAAAAATGTTAGATTTGAAGTCATAGGCCTAAAATGTAAGAAGAAAAAGATTATCAGTTTATGAAGTAAAAATTAAAACCAAGACTTCGTCCCTGTGTACCAAACACTTGAATTTTTCTGTGACATGTTAAAACAAATGGAAATACAAAAGCAAAATCTCCTTTTGTCAAAGGTTTATTGATATATGCTAAGCCAATTAACTTTTGTCAGGTCAAGAGATATTCTGGTATTTATAACTTTGAATAGACTGGGACAAAAAAAAAGAAAAGAAAAAGAAAATAGAAAAATCTCTTTGCATAACAAGGTCTTAAGGTGGACTAATAGCTTTGGTGTATAAATTGGCCTAATCTGGGAGAGTTATGTCACTGGATGTGGGGTAGTAGGGTCTTAGGTAAGAAAGCACATAAAGGCTGTTTAACTCTGAGATTACCCAACTTACTGTACATTTTCTTCCAGTATCTAAAAATAACTAAAGTGGTAGAGAGGACTTCAGTAAAGATCAGTGCATCTAATAAAATGCCAGATAATCAACAATTTCTAACTCAATAGCACTACTTGAGAAAAGATGACACTTTATACCAATGACTCCCCTGCAGAATAATTCAGAGTGAAACTAAATAGAACCAGGGAATTTCATTTTTAATGGTAATATTTTGGAAGACATTTAATTGAAAAAGTTTTTTTTTTTTTTTAAGAAACTCCAGCAACTAAGTCCACACTTTAATAGTGTTTTCAGTGAATAAACACATTGCGATTCCTCTTTCTTTGTAATACACACTGAGTCAAGACTTGTTTTTGATTGTAGATGCGATGACGACATCACCTGCCTGGAAGGCTTTGCCACAGACATCACAGTGATCTGTCTGCAGGAAGCTTACTGGGACATGGAGCTCAGCGACTTGACTCAATACGGAATTATCTAGAAAAGCTCCCCATGTCATCATGCAACCTGTTCTCCAGACCTTTTCCCTGCTCTTCTCTGTCTAATGAGTTAGCTCACCTTGTGTTTGTTGATGTAATGCTTAAAAACACTGCTCAGAAAAATTTCAAATATGAGTTAAAAGTCACTTCTAACATATATATCATTGAGTTTTGTATATTTCCCTGAAGTCTCTATTCTTTATGGTAGAATTCTTAATTTCATATGAAATTTAAAGAACTTGGTAAGTTTACTTTTTAAAAGGGCAAATAATAGTTTTCATCATTTTTGTTCCAATCTGATGCTATAGGTGTAACCTTTGTGTTTGAGCTTGGTTTGTTCACAAATACATCTCATCAAATAACCAGTTATTGCTTATCCAACCTTATTGTACCCAGATAAATAAATGAATAAAACACCAACCAAACTGGAACCAATTGGGATGGTGAAGAGCTAAGGAGGAGCATAGTCATTTTCACAAGCAGCCATTTTCAACATACTGCTTTCACAAGATGAAAAAGAAATGGTAAGATGGTACAGTATAATTAATAGTGTGATTGAATTCATGGATTTAGTTCACACTAGGGAGGTTCACATCTAACATATAACAAGACTAAGCTAGTGCTAGTTGTGGTCAGTATTCTCATGATGACCAAATAATTGGTTCTAAAGTCAATAAAGTCTGGCTATGTAACGATCTGTTTCTTGCTTTATTCTTGTGATTGTGTTTTGGCATTCAACCTCTGTTCATTTTATACAACTTTGACTTTTTATCCCACATTGCATAATGACCATGACTTCTGTTATCCAAATTTTACTAAAAAAAAACATTACACATTATAAAGTCTCATAAATTTGTGCTGTTAAAATCAAAATAATTGTACCTGCTTGGTAATTCAAATAGTGTGGTAATTTGACAATTCAATTTTCAGCATTAATGCAAGAATAGCCTAAATTGTAATGCCACTTTTCTGCAAAACTGTCTTATCCATGCTTAGATATGGGTTGGTTGGATCAAGGCTGAAAACAAAAGTTAAAAAAAAAAATTCCTTTCCTTTACAATTAAAGACTTACTAAACAATTGTGTATAGTAGCAGGTAAAATGGGAATTATTTTATTTATTTTCTGCTACATTGTGTTAAATTGTAGTCAGTAAATAAAACCGTTATTTGCCTCATGTCTTTTCCCTTTATTTAATCAAAATCAGCTAACTGAAGTCAAATTACCAAATTATTAGAAAATTTGATTGGAATTGGGGATTCTAACCATTTTGACTTGGTTTTAGATCAATACCAAAATCCCCAGAATCACACAACCCTAAATATCAGATCAACAAAAATACATAAAAGACCCGGACTTCTATTTGATCTTGTTCTTAATCTGCATGTTGTACTAATATTTATCAGAATATAGTTAGTATATTTTAGTAGAAATGTAAAAGCTGAATCCAAAAGAATAAAAGCTTCTTTGATTAGTAGTCAATGCAATTTTAAAGGAAAAACAAACAGGAGGCTCAAGCACAACAAAACATTTTATATAAAACATTTTATATGGACATTCAATAACAAAAAAGGAAAAAATAAAACAATGGTAGTCAAAGGGATACAGACAGGACAAAGGGACAGTTCATTGAAAAACTATATTAACTATGAAGAATGACCACATAGTTTTCTATAATACAGGGCCAAGAAAGCCATGACAGGAAAATGAAGCTGCCAAATTCCATTTTCTTCAGCAGCCATTTTGTTTGTCAGCAGGCGATTATTTTTTTTGTTTTTTTCTTTTTTGCCAACAGCGATGTGCTCTTTGTTGTCAGCTAGATTGGAACCGCTAGCTGCCCATCAGGAAGTTTAGTGGTGATGGAGGGTGCTGCGGCTCTCCGCTGTAGGAATCAAATATGAGAACTCACGAGATTCATGCAAGACGTTTTTTTTTCCTTTTCTTTTTTTTTTTTTTACATGACAACTATCACTCATGCTGGTTTGTCCATGCCATTAGTGGCTTCAAAAGTCTGTCTTTGTGAATTTTTTTTGAATTTTTTTTTTTTTTGAGCACTTTTCAAGTTGGGAACCAGAACATGCTGGAAACTTAACATCTTTGGCTAGCGCCATTTTTAAAATTTAGTCCAGAGCACATTCTATATTTAGATAAAATATCAAACCAAAAGGCTGAACTAGAACTGTTAAATGAAAGAAAAAAAAAACATGTGACTGCCCAAAATATATTTTTTCAATAGTTAAAAAAGTGGGAGATTATAAAAAGAAAACCTAATTCAATCCCACCCTGCAAACAAAAACAGTTTAAAAACAGTCCTATGTTACACAATGTACAGTACAGACCAAAAGTTTGGACACACCTTCTCATTCAAGGAGTTTCCCTTATTTTCATGACTATTGACATTGTAGATTCACACTGAAGGCATCAAAACTATGAATTAACACATGTGGAAATATGTACTAAACA
>CAEFZX010030671.1:0-38584 GCA_903066825.1 Alfaro cultratus | reverse complement strand
ACTCACACACACACACACACACACACACACACACACCCACACACACACACACACACACACACACACACACACACACATAAACACACACAATAATAATAATAATAATAATAATAATAATAATAATAATAGTTAGTCAATCAACATTGCAGCTTTAAATCAAAGAAATTCAAAGCAATGTCAGATAACAGTAATTGTGGTGTAAAACAAAAAGGTGCAGGCTGATGATAATCAGCTTATATGTGTCAACTCTTATGTGTTCGTTACAAATTAACCAGTTCTACTCTTCATAGATTTAGAATTAGAAATATTAACAGAAAACAGAATCAACTATTAAACCCAAGCAAGAAAAAATGAATCAAAAATCAGAGTAAAAAGTAACTAATTTGCCATCATGAAGGTTTCCATCAGATTTCAAATATTCAAGTCCAATTAGCTCACTAAGTGGTCTAATTTTAAACTGTTACATTATTGCTTAGTTTAAGATCTTCTGGAAAACAGCGGTTGCCAAACGGAGAGTTTGTGGTGATGTAACAACCGCAAACTTTAATGTGAAAAGACCAACACAGAATGGTACATAGTCATGATTTTTTTTTTCTTGTTCTTTTTTTTTTTAAATATGAAGTCTGAAAGTATAGTGAAACCTATTTAGTCTAATTAGTCTAAAACCCATCACCATAATATTGCCCTCAGAGGTCACCAGATTACTAAACAGAGTTGAGGTGTGTGTGATCTCTGTATATATCCAGCTGTTCATTATTCTGTGACCTCCAGCTATAGAATTGTTCTTTTCTTTAACACCATAATTTATCTGCTAGCTTTTGCATTAGTACATTTGGTTGATTGGGAAAAAGTGGACTTTGGAGAAAAAATAAAACAGGATTTGGAAAATTATAGGGCCCTACGTAACATGACGTAAAAAAAAAAAGTCACATCAGTTTCAAGGCTTCAGATGATGCAAAGCCAAATATCTTTGAAGTTATTTTTTGACAAATGCAATTTTTTCATCACAACTGAATTTTAAAACAGTAACTCCATTGTGCTATTAAATGGCACTACATGCCCGGAAAATTCATAATACCTCCACCATTGCTAGTTTTCCTCACATTATTTGAAGCTTTTACAAGAAACCTCTGAAATGAAACATGTATCACTTAGTAGAGCCTGTTGCCTTCCTAAAAGGGTATCCACTGTTCTCTCATTATCTGTCAGTAAGGAGCAACGAGCCTGTTGGGACAAATCACAACAACAATAAAGCCAGCCAGTCACCCCCTTGTTGGCTGTTTAAAAACCATTTTATTGTTGATTTAAAGAGATCAAACTTTACCGGATAAAAAGATACGAGAGCTGTATGTTTTGTTTTGTTTTTTTCCTGGCGCGACTTTATACAACCTATATTATAGGATTTTTATGACATTTAAAACTTTATTGGACAGGACTTAGAAATCTGGGGGCAGTATATAAAATGAGGAATTTATTAGACTTTGTGCCCTTTTGCAGCTCGGGTTTGAAATATTGTCCGCGGAGAAGGCAGAGCCCGGCCTGTGAGGGTTTTAATGTCGCTCTCAGTCAGTAATGATGTGCTGTAAAGAGCAGGTAGCAGATGCGGGAAATAAAAGGAACATGATATATCAATATTTAGCATAACAGATGTGATGTGGCATTTTATAATGCCAATAATCCTCTAGTGACCCTCCAGCGGAGTGATTAGACCAGGGGAGCAAAGCTCCGGCTCAAAGCTGATCGAATGGAGACGATTTTCAGCTTCATCTTCTAACGACCCACTCAGCTCAAATGTATATTTCCTCCACTGTGTTTGATATTTAGTAGATGTGCATCAGATAGAGCGATAAAAGCCCCGCGCTATGCCTGCCACTAGGCAGGTGTGCAACCCCAGCCACGAGAGCAGAATTTAAAGGGGAGCTGAGAGGATGGGCTCTGCGGGGAAACCAAAGCAGCGAGTCAATAAGGCCTGAATCTTTTATGAAGGAAGAGGTATTCAGATCACAGCTCTGCTGACAGCAGGAGCAGGCGGCTTCTTATAAGAGGAGACAGAGTAGTCGAGGGTCTAAAATCTCCCCCAGATTTACCTCAGTCCTCATTAACGCTGGAGCTGCTGCTCATTACAGCTCACACCTCGGCGTATGGATGCTTTCTGATGCCGTTACACCAGCATCACTGGGGAGAATACAGCATGACAAAATGTGTTGCAGTTTTACCACAGTATGTAACATGGTTCCCTATAACACGCTGCGTGGGGATGCATCAATCCACTTTTTTTGCTGCCAATACCAATACCGATATCTGAGGTCCAGTATCGGCCGGTACCGAGCCAATACAGAAAAACAGCTGAATTGACTTAGAATGTTTCTTTCTTTTTTTTTTTTTCAAACACATTTGTACTGAATTACAAATGTACTGGATAATCTGCACCACTAAAGCACACGTAAATACATCTGTCTTCACAAGCTTGATTAAACATGTTAAAACAACACAACTTTAATTTGTTAAGTCAGTGTAGTTAGGAGTTTAACAGCCAATAATAATATAAATAATAAATAAAATGAAACTTACTAAAACAATATATAAAACAGTTGATCAAATATGTAAAAAAAAAAAAGCATATTTGAAGGTTTGTTTGAAAGAACAAACCTTCTTTCAAATGGTTCAGAAAGTGCAATTAGGAATTCTAAATATAATTTAAAATAAATAATAAACCACAGTAAGAGCACCAAGCGTAGAATTAGACTGCATAGATCGACCCTCAGGAATTGGTTGCAGTAGCTGCATTTCCATTCACCTTATAATTGCGCAAATAAATTTGCTTAATGAAAACACATCAATTTTGAAAAACCTCACATTTTTTGCTAAAAACCTTTTGCTCTAGGATGATGTGGTTTTTCTGCTGTATTAAAATTAGTGTATTTCAAAAACTGCAATGGAAACACGAGTCATGTGATCAATAACCAGATGTTTCTGGTAAAGGAAGAAGATGACGGCAGGAAGTAGTTGGAGGATGATGGCTTGGCATGTTTTTTAATGACTCATCTCGGGGACAAACTTATTCACGTGATTTGAATTGTGTTTCTTATTTAATAGAAACACTCCAATTGCAAAATTGTCCTTTTTTTATTCTAGTGGAATATTGACCAGGTTTGCACACATTATTAATAGAAACGCAGTTACTGTCACCGATGCCCAATCTAGAATTTTCTTCAATATTGAGACCAATACAAATATCGAATCGATGCATCTCTGGTAGTTCATGACATATGGAATACTTATATTCCATATGTCAATGTCCTATTTTCATTTTGATTTCTTTAGACTTTTGTGTCTTTTGCTCTCAAGAAACCCACAGACGTCTATGATCTCATTCATATCCATAAGTAAGGCATATGTCTGAGCTGCATGCAGTACATCCACCCATCTCACACCCTGTGGTTGATTGCATCAGCCGTACCAGGAGAGATATTCCAAATCACTGTGTTCACATACCTGGCTGATGGTGCTGGAGAGGTTGGAGATAAATGCTCTATTCTCAGGTTTTTCCATTGCAAATGACTCACATAGAGACAATCTTAGTTCTGCAACTGGATGCACACCACTCTTTGTCTTTGTAGTCATAGCAGAGGTGACAGGTACAGCTATGTGAGTGTCAATACTTTAGACGTTTATCACTACTACCACGACACATTAAGGATAGAAAAGCCCGTCTTCTAGCTAGTACTGTAAATCTGCTAATATAACTCTCCTCAAAAGGAGGAGTGTGTACTAGTGCTCATTTTCTGTCTAACACAGCATGAATTCTTTCACGACGTTTAGTTTTTCTTTGGTTATGGTTTAAAAGATTAGTTTAATTAAAAAACTTTATCCCGATTCTACAAGTATGAATTTACTGTGCCTTGCATAAAAATTGCACCAGAATCACTTGAATACTAAGGTTCCAGCTCAGGGGTTCTGTATGTAAAACTAAAATTTATGTAATTAATTAATCGACATTAATGCGTTAAAGTCCCAGTTCTAAAACTGACACATCGTTTTCAAAATTGTATGCAAAGATGTTTGTCTCTTTGATTTGGATTCCAGCCTTTGGCTGTCTGTTTGTCAGGTTCTGTGTTTTTCCTGTGCTTAGTTTCAAGTTTTTCTGTGTATTTATTTCTAATTTCTGTGTCCCTGTGCNGGTGTGTCTCGTCCCGTGATTATCTCCCTGTGTATTTAGTTCCACCTGTGTCCTGTATTCCTCGTCGGGTCCTTGTCTGAGTTTGTCGAAGTCTGTCGTTCCTTGTCGTCTACTGTTGTTTACTGTCAGCTGCATGTCCATTCGTGTGCCTCGCGCTACCTGTGATGAGCCCCTGTGTTTCCGCTCAACAGTGCTGCCCTGGTTTTTGGACTGTTTACCGGTTTTTGTTATCATTAAATCATTATTTTTTTGCCATAACCTGGGTCTCCTGCCTCTGCCTCACCACCTCACCGACACCGCTTCCTGACACTGTTGGCTCACATCTCTACATGTACAGACTGAAATTCTTGATCACTCTTCATTGCTGAATTACATCCAAATATATTCTTGGCATATAGAGTGTGAAAGTGTTGCACTTGGACTATAACATCCTACCAAATATTAGAGGTGCACCCATATACAAATTTGGGCCAATATCAATAACTGTTATTAATATTTATGTCAGGTTACTATCCATTCAACACCTTTAAAAAAAAAACAACCACACTGACTTCACCTTTGCTTTTTTACTTCAGTTAAACTCCCCACAATTCTTTGCTGCATCACTATCTCTGTCACATGACCAAGTAAAAATCACATGACTGACCTTCTGCTCTGTCCCTCCAGAAACAGATAACTAGATGGAAATAAATATCGGTTGTTAATATCAGCACAGTGTTATTTAGCAGACTGACACCATATGTTAAGAACTGATTATCAGCCAGTACTGAAGTTAGTGGCGATATTTTATGCATCCGAGGAGCTCTTTGCAACAATAAACACAGTGATTCAATATATTGTGCAGCTCTGCTCACAGGTCAACTCTATTCTACTGATCAGGTGACTTTTGAAGGCGATTTGTTGTATTGTATCCTGTTTTGGGGCATTTGAGTAAATATCTTCCATTGATCTCGCAAATTTAAGGAAATCAGTTGTGATTTTTATCAGTGCAGCCTAAATTAAAAAGCATGCTAAACTTTTTTTTTTTTTCGATGTTTCTGTTTTTATCTTTCACTACTTTGTGTGCAGCAAATCCTAAAATTCTGATGAAAAACATTGAAATTGATTGTGACAAGACAGAATGAAGAAAGGTTCGAGGGGATGTGGGTTATTAATATTTTTTCGTTTTCTTTCAGAAGAATAAACTTGTCACTGTTGTGCAGCCACTTGTAAAAACAAGCCAGTTGACTTGTTTTGCTGATGTGTACAAGTCAAACATTTGTTTTTAATTTATGGTGCGGCTGTAAGCTGAAGGACTCTGTTCACACTCCATCATCTCTGGCTGGGTAAGCTTCCTTCTCTCAGATTTCACTGAGCATGTCTGAACGCATGTTTCTGCTAACAGACAGAGCATCTGAGTGGCTCTTGTTTACTAAGGCTGCGTCCGGAGAGGTTTCAGACTCTTATTGATTTGGGAGCCAGAGTGCGTCTGAGAACTGATGTTTTTTTTCTCTCTCTCTTTTTTTTTGCGAAGCGTTAGCTGAAGAATAGCTGGTGTTGTGTGGAGGACTGAAAATGGCCCATCAGTGCTTAATCAAATTAATGCACACTCGCCGCTGCCAAAATCTAATTTGGCATGGCGGAGAAATGCACAAAGACAACAAATGACATGGGATGAAAAGGGGAAATATTCATTCGAGAGGGGGACAAATGTACAGAGAGCTGTAATAGATTTGTGGGAGCGTAGCGTTGACGTTGCTCTGCTCATTCATGATATGGCCTCAGGACTCAGGAGGGAGCAGGTGCAGTATCGCAGAAAGGTCGAGGTTGGTCTTTGTGAATGTTGGCCAGCTCCACCGGGGGCCCAAGGGACGTCCACAGCAACAAACCTTCTTTATGTCCTTTTTTCTCCCTTTTCCTTTGGCTCACACCGCAATTAAAACCAAGTGTCCATCAGAGGCTATCTCTGCTCTGTGTGGCCCATATGTTTGGGTGCTGATAGAGCGCGGATTACTCTGTTTGGGACGCAGATAACAGGCTGTTTATAACCTTGGCAGAGTCTGGGGCCTAATCTGGCAGAAGCATATTTCCCCCTTGCTCCCTGATAAAGGCCTGTTAGCAGGTTTATCACACGGGCAGATAGAAGTCGAGGCAGAGCGAGCCGAGCGCCGCGTCGAGCCCGGTCCAATCTGGCACCACACACACGCGGTTCTGCTGCTTTATTTTTAGATCGATTCACCTCCCCGCCCTCTTTTTCTCAATGTTGCAGTACAAGGCCCAACAAACAAATTAAAAGGGCAACGTCATCATTCGTTATTATAGCATTTGGAGTTGAAGACACTCTGTACGTGTCACCATGTCAGCTGGATGTTAATAATATTAAAACTCAACATAATTAGTCTGGATTAAAAACCAGAATGTAATGTTTCTATAAACCATTTATAATGTATGGTTTCATAGACATCTGGGTTTATTTTAAGCAAATAAATGGAATAAACAGAAGTCTCTGCAGCTTTTCTTCCTGCTTCCATCTCTCCCAAGTGTGAGTTGGCTCTGCTATTTTCTGTATCCCCATCATGATGGCTCTCTGTGTAGGCACAATTAGAGCCACACTTCTTTCACAGCCAGAGAAAATTGCCGTCCGCCGTAAATTGCTTCTTCGGCAGCTTAAAGAAGATCTCTTGTTACCCCCTCATTCAGTCTTTCTCGCCACCCGCCTCTCCCCTTCTTTCAGGAAAATTGCTTTCTCGCAATCAACAGATTGCTTGCTGCACTTAAGGGTAAATACAGGTGGACTGGAGTATTAGCATAACATTATTCAGACAAGCGTCAACCTCTAGGTTGTTGCTGCTGCATTTAAACTGTATGTGAGGTGAAATGGAGTGCTGCATGACTCGTAGAGCTGAGATTTTCTTGGGAACTGGAATTGGTTCAGAGAGGGTGGTTGGGAGGTTATCTCAGTTAATGTTTCTGGGATCTTGTTTTAGTGTGACCAGGGAGACTTGTAACTGTGGCACAGTACATAGTTCATAGTGACCTCAGCGTCCAGTCACAGAGTAGAGATTGTTGGTCAATGCTAGAGTTTTCCAGTCCTCAAGAGGCACAACCTAGCAACTTAAAATGCTTCCCTGTTCCAGTGTACCCTGGTTTATAGTTTTATAGACCACAAATAGTGTGAGTTCATGGTTGTGATGCATTTAAATATCAGGAAAACAAATTAGATTTTAATGTATTTGACTGGTAATCAGTGATTAGAAAAGTGTCAGAGTCTGATCTTTGTCCAATTGATTGATCCACCTCTACTGCAGACCATGCAGGATGTGGGTCATTCATCCATTGTCTATTCTGGGCACTAGTTCCTATCTCCAGTGGTCATTGGGCAAGGAGGCAGGGTACATCCTGACAGGTCACAAGTCCATCACAAGACACACAACCACAAGCACGGACACTCAACACCTAAGGGTAATTTAGAAAGACCAGAGGACGATTGGAGGAAGCTGGAGGAGTCTGTTTAATTCACTTTAATCCAGCTGTAGTTTGTTTGCCGGTTTGTTTGGTGAGGTATGAATGCGTTGAAGTCTGATGCGGATAAAAAGCAAACTCTGGTCACTCTAACAACCTAGGTCTCGGTTCGGTAAAAGTGAACTCTGGTGGAGTTTGAATGCATATGTGAACGCCAAGCAGAACAGAGACTGCTCAAAAAGCAGAAAGTGAACTATAGATCAGGGAATTCTGGGTAAATACAACCAAAACAAACGCTGAAGTCTAGCACTAGTGAGTGAAATGACTCATAGTGTTTTACTAAAGTCAAATGAGAAATCCTACAACCACTTACATCTGATGCTACTCCATATTTGCTTATGTTTCATGAAGAAGAAAGTTGCGCTCAGTGTCTTCTTCAGAGGTTTTTTGTTGTTTCCTTCAGTGATTCTCGAACCAGCGCTTCTACAGGTAAAGAGGTAAGCAGGGTTTTCAAAGGATTTAGTTAATTTGACAATGCAGTGTGAAAGAGAACCACACCAGCTGAAAATGTAACAAATGTTGCAGTTTTAGTCTCCAGTCCAACCAAGTCTACTGGACTACCAGGAGTGAAAACCCCCTACATGTGTGTTGACACTAGGAAAGTCCCTCGTTTGGTCTGGAACAAAAGCAGACTTTATTTTTTGTGTTTGGGGTGGGGGTTGCTTACACATTTTACTTTTTGCTGTAAAAAAAAAAAGTAAAGTATAACTATACCTTTTAAACAAAGCAATGCAGGTTGACCCTCATTGCTCCCATTGGATAGAAATGATGAGGGCTGGACAGAGCAGACAAACAGGGTTTTTTTCACTTCATTTTTTCGCTAAACATGCTTAAACATGTGTCTTTTCTAGCAGTATGGAGGAGGCACAGTGTCTCCTCAATGCTATGAGTCTGCATCAACATGGCAGTAGCGTTAGCAACACTCAAGGGCCATTCTTTACCATGATGCCCATCAACAGTGGCTCGTAAAATCCAAACAGATCTATATTTCCTGTAGTTGTTTCGGCTGGTTTGTATTCATGCCAGAATTGAACCACAACATAGTTCATTTGGAAGCAGATTGAGAATACATCAGAAAGTGGATCTCGGCCCTGTTGTTTGGTTTACTACAGGGTTTGCTTGAGTGTATTCACAGCTGAGGACCAATGGAGGAAGCAAACTCTGGTTCGTTTAAAGAGGACCAAATGTCACAGGAGTGAATCCACCCTAACATTCCCAACTAAAGCTAGAATTGCAATTGCCCCTCCTCTATAGGGTCGACCTGGTTATCTCCATCTCTACAGAGACACCGACTCTATCCTCCTCCATTACTCCACTTGATTGGCAGGACGGGTTCCCTCTTGACCTACATTTACATCTGCTCCCTGACCCGAGAAGAACCCACGTAATCAGCGGCTCACTCATCATCGCTGAACTTGTGTGTTGTTTATCTTGGCTGGGGGGGGAGGTGGTGGTGGTGCTGAAATGTGCTCTGGTAGTAGCATCCCTTGGGCTTTGTGTCTGGAGCTGCAGGGAAGCACAAAGTCTCTGCCTTCAATGCCTCTCAGGCCATTCTAGGTCATCTGATTACTCTCCATGGTAATTACTAATCTAGTGCTAATGTACAGCATCACTGAGGCAAAGTGGGGAATGAAGCTTATTCATCATGGTCTTGTCATCAGTTTTTCTGAACCGTCTTCTTAAATACGGAGATAAAGCCAGAACCCTCTTGATATTGAACCACACAATGTTTAGTTGTAATGCCACCAGGAGCAGTCAACTCTGTTCTCATACACAGAGAGATCCCCAGGGATCCCACTGTAGATCCACGAGTTTGTTCTTAGTGAAGTGTCTGAAAGTGTAGGTGCTCATGTAGGTGCAGCAGCTATCAAAACAACAGCAATACCCATTACACACCTAACATTTGATGATACATGAACATACTGCGTTAGCAAGTATGTAAGAGAACAAATCCCCTACAACTCATCATCCAATTGAGTTTCAACCAGTGTCATCTTATTTAGAGCTGCAATGATCTGATATTAATATCTGTATTGGTCCCAGTATTGAAAAAAATTCTGGATTGAGTATCTGTGACAATGCACCTGATCCATAAGGGCAGATCTTTTCACTCTAATTCTATGCTTTGTGCCCAGACATGCTTTATTGCTTTATTATTTATTTTACATTATATTTATAATTCCTAATTGAACTTTCTGAACCATTTGAAAGAAGGTTTGTTGCAGTTTATTGTTTACATGTTTGACCATGGTAGTCTACTTGTAGTTTTTATCAGTTTCTCTTTCTTTACTGTTTTTTTGTGTGTTTTTTTACATTAGCTGTTCTACTCCTAATTGCACTGATTATTAAAGTTTGATTGTTTTTTCATGTTCGACCAAGATTCTGAAGCCATTTATTATTTATTTATTTATAGCCAAGTATTTGAGTGTACTGTACTGGAGCAGAATGATCAAATACATTTGTAATTCCGTACATTTATGTCTGTGTTTTGTTTTTTTGTTAAAAAAAGGAAAAGTTTGAAGTCAGTTCAGCTGTTTTTCTGTATCGGTATTGATATCAATATCAGAAGAGAGAAAACTGGATCGGTGCATCCCTAATCTTATTGAACATACAGACATCCCAGATACACAGAAATAAAGAGGAGATTGAATTTCACTCCACAGAAACCTAAACCTGCAGGAACAACTCTAAAACTTGTTTCCTGGTTTCATTTCCTGTCTCTTCGCTGCGGGATTTCTTTTATCAGCAGGTGTGATATTATATGAATAATCTCATTTTCCCACAGCTTTTTTTTTTTTTTTTTTACTTTTTTCCGCCTGCTTTCATAATGACAATTCCACCACATTTCTGAGGTTGATGAACACCCTCACTCCTTTAAGCGTCAAAGACCAAAAAAAACATCCGTTTCAGAGCAGAGGGAAATGAGACATTCACCTGGAAATTGCCCTGGAATTTTGCTCATTTTGCTTACGCTTTAGTCTGTCTCATTTCGGATATTAATGCTCCCATCTGTGCTGAACAATCAGAAAGGGAACCCTTTTGAGTGGCTGCATTAGATGGCCTTTCATTTTCCCAGGGCCTGCGGTCGTAATGACATAATGTCCAGCACAAGCCTCTGCAGGCTTCCGGCTTTATCACTGAAGGATTCATGCTCAAGAGGGCTCCGCTGCTCCCGATGTGTAAAATACCAAATCCTATTATTTCTGCGGCTAAATAACGCCAGTCCCAAAGGCGTCTGAGATTGGAAGAGGGTGGGGGGGGTGATGTTTTAATGAGAGCGCCGATTCCCGACACTCGGCTGCATCTTCTCCTGTGCATTTCCTTAAACTGCCAAGTGAGAGCCCCATTAATAATTCAGCTCATTAAAGTGTGTAATTAATCTAGAGCTGTGTAACAGGAAGAGACTGGGGCACTTGGTGAAGGAGGGAGGAGGGGGGGTAAAAAGAGAAACATTGGGCTACGAGACAGCACACCCGCTGTGATGGAAGCAGTTTCACAGCACACTACCAGTCTTCTTGCATCATTTATCTGCAGTGAAAAAGCCATATAGACCCCACCGATGCTGCTCCATCATAACCCCAACCCCCGTGAGATCTTCTGCCAATTCAGCGGGGGTGCAATGCAGGGCCTCACTACAGCCAGGGGAGTAGTGGAGAGATGCGATCCTGAGAGGAATAGTGTTAGTTAGTGATGAAATCTGAAAGTTTGTCCCCGTGAAAGAAGAAACATGGAGGGCAGGCAGACATTCATTCATGTTTCATTTCTCATATTGGGAGTTTAACATGTTTTTTTCATATCCTCACAATCATTGGCAAATTCTAAACTTGGGAGTGTGGAGTAGGCAGTTAGTACCAAATGAAACCCAGATTAAGGGACGATTCATATCCACTAACGTTGAAAGAGAGAATAGTTCCGTTCAAGTCAGTTCAGTTCATTTTGGCTACGTTCACATAGCAGGTCTTGATGCTTAATTCCCATTTTTTTCCCACAGCAATGGCTTTTTATAGAGCATCAACAGCACCTTCTGTAGAGAAGTCTGCTTGAATGTGAAGTCAGAAGTGGGAGTTGTGGGATTCTGATGTGATGCGCTTTACTGACACAGACTGCTTTTATAATGTTTATACTTACAAGTTTCAGCCATTGTTCACATCAGATATGTATCTGATTTAGTTCCACATAAAAATCAGATTTTTTTGGTTGGAAAGACCCTACAGACTGCTGCCTGCAAAAAAGTCCGATATAGATCATGTTTGGTCAAAACAAAGAGGATTTTGGTTGCATTTTCCTGCTGTGTGAATGTATCTTTATTCAGCTCAGGTCTTGCAGCACTCTACAAATAAGTCTGTTTACATACAGAAAAATGCTGTCAATTCAATTAGATTCAAAGAAGATTCAAAGAAAGATTCAAAGTCAGTAACATGCAGAGTTGGGTAGTAACTAATTACTTTTACTCAGTTATATTTACTTGAATAACTTTTTGGGGAAAAATAGATTCTAGGAGTGACTTTACTACACTGTATTTTTTTTTTCTTTTACATGAGTACTACTACTGTGAAGCATCACTACTCTTACTTGAGTAAAATTTCTGGATATTCTAGCCACTGGGAGTAACTTTAGTAAATGAAGAACAAATATATTGGAACCAAGAATGCACCTGATACAGACACAGCTACAGTTTATGTTGAAGTGAGACCTCTTGTTTGAACACCAGCTTTGTTGATCTGATCGTAGTTTCTATCTGCTGAGATGTGACGGTAAAAAACATACAGAGTACTATAGATTGTCACAGGAAGTGCTTTACCCTGATCTAACATATACATAGATCAGGTTTATGTATCTATGTATATGTATGACCATGTTTACCATAGTCATACATGTACATTACCTACAGTGTATGTTTATTAAACTTTATACTAAAGAGAATGCATTTGGGAAAAGTGTTTCATCTGCCTTAATTTGCATTCTATTTATACAAAATGAACAAAATAATGTGTAGTTTGCTTTATTATTTGGTGCGTTTTAAGTGTATTGATTTATTTATTTGGGGAATCTGTGTCTTCTTTTATTTTAAATATTTTGGTCCGCCATCGTTTCCATCTTTCAGTGCCTGAGCTAAACACAGTTAGCGGGTCTCCTGCTGCTGTGGTGTGGTATGAAGCTATGGCTTCCTGGTTGGCTCGTGTCGGAGGTAAAACCCCGACCTAGCAGCCGAGGGTCTGCCAGTGGTTTTACTCTCAGGTGTTCCAGGTAGTCTCCATAAGCAGCTCCACTTACCGTGAGCCCGCCTGCTGCTACTCAGGAGCCCTCAGCTGCTCCAGATGTGGCTTAATTTACTGCGACTTGGCTAATCATGGTGATTAAGGATTAATTACTGCTAATCACTTTTACATAAACTGGTTGGCAGAGCGGTGCTCAGAGGGAAAAAAATGCCACACACACCAGTCATTCAGTCAGTTAGTTGCAATAGGACGAAATCTAAAAGCTGTCAGGCTTTCCAGTTTCTCTGGGCCCATTCCCCAGCAGTTTCTCTCCCTGGAGCTCACCAGTCAGAGGCGTTTAACCTCTACTAGCTGCCCACTACCAGGCTGAATGCTGAGTGGATCATGTGGAGTTCGGTCCAGACTTTCCGATTCTAGATCCAGTCAGCGGTTTTCCTCGCTAACCCAAGAGACATCAACAACACTCAGCGCAGCGGTGGCGGCTGGTTAGGCTGATCAGATACTGCTGGGTTGCTCGACTCCGCTGCTACACGAGATAAGAATACGAAGGAGCACAACCACCGTGACTTCCATTAACACAGACTGACAAGGGAATCACAGGGACCATCAGGGGATCCGGGAGGAGGCTAACAACACAGCACCCTGCCCCTCCCGCTAGAACCCAGGGTGGCAGCATGGTCACCTTCCCTCCTTGGCCTGGTTTCACACTGTGACATGCTGTCTGCCCTCCTGAAGGAATGGCTTTAATAAGATAGAGCAGAACAAGGCGACTGTTAATGACATGGCAGGCCCAGTCAACACAGCGCCTGAGGCTGTGGACGGCCTCAGTCTGGTGCACGCTGCTGGACGCTCATGTGGGACACACAGGACACTTGCTTGGGTGCTCTTCAACTGCTACCTATCCCTAATGTGTTCCCAAACGGTGAACGCTGGATTGACCCAAACGGAAATAATGTTGTTTTATGATTTTTCAAAGTCTTAATGATGACGTGAGTCTGGTACTTGGAATAAAAATATATGAAAATTTTCTGAGGGCACCACTGACCCCAAAACCTGAGACCCTGGGCTTCCGCCCTGTCTGCTAAAGTCTGGTCTGGCTACTATGCATAGTATTTTAAAGGGTGCAGTTCTGATGACATCCATTGGTGGTATCAGGGAATTACTGTAGGTACGTGTGTGAGATGAGACGGTACCCTCTTCCTCTGACGAAGTGCTGGTGACAAAGCAGAGTGGTCACACACAGGATGAGAGAGTAACAGAGCACCTTAATGTGAAGGCTGTCAGCCCGCCTCTCCTTGGTTTTCACCTTCTGAAGAGCACAAAGCCTTATCGCTTTAATTGACTCCTTATCTTTTTGCTAATTTCCCCTTTAGTGCAGTAGCTGCCGTCTACCATTTGATATGTCATTTTCCATTAGCTTTTGGATGACTGACAGTAAGTGGCTGTATAGATCAGGATGTTACATAAAAAAGCAGATTTCTTTTTAACAATGTTGAAGAAGCTCAGTTTGCACCCAAAACCCCTTCTATTGACCTCTGCTATTTTTCATTAGCATTAGAACACAGCACATGGCTGCCTTTGTTTTAGAAGTTGTTCATGTCTAATTATAAAGGAGTGAATGTATGATATAATGTTCCGGCTGCTGACAGGAACTGAAAAATTCGAATCTTTACAAAGATAAACAGAGGGGATTTAAGGAAAGCAGGATTTAATAGTTTGATGCCTGTCATCTTCCTCCTGGTGTATGTTGGTTCTCTTTCCATCCCGCTACACTTGCGACTGTATAATGAATTATGCCGATGTTGAATTAGCATGTAGCTGTCGCTTCAGCTCGGGTGCTCGCCTTGTGACAGGACCACCGTAGCACAGGCCCGCGCAGAGAGAGAGGGCTTCCTCTGTGATTTATTAACCGCTGAAGCCACAATGAAGTGTGCCCACTAAAGCACCGGTGCAAACAAATAGGGCCGCGGCTGTCACTACGCTGTCACTACGCTGTCACTGTAAATTCAAGCCGACAAGCCGACCACTGCCCGACCAGAAAGGGTTAATTATGCAAAAGCGCTTGGCTCTCGCCAAACAAGCGTGTGGTTTTAATGATGAACCACTTAAGGCAAAGACTACTCCCATTTTGATTCTAAAATACGATGGACCATACTTTGATTTTTATTATTAATAAGTTGAATTTAAGGACTTATTTGTGGTCAGTTTCTGAGCTCTGACCTGCCAATACCCCTTTTAGCCAATTCCAGTTTCTCTTTAAGAACTATACACACCAACATTGAAATGTTAACTGTTCTTCCATTAAAATTTGTTGTAACATAAAACCAAATATGCATATATATATATATATATATATATATATATATATATATATATATATATGAGTTCCTGTTTTTCTGGCCCCATGGCTGCAGTGCTTCGCTCAGATAGCCAGCCAGTGTCCAGGACTCCCTTCTCTTCTGTGTGAAACCAGCAGAAAAAGCTTCCTGCTGGGACTGGGTGGTTGCCAGGGCCCCAGACCCCCATCCACCCCTTCCAGCCATCCCCCACCCCCCCAAACCCAACAAAAAAAAAAAAAACTCACCTCCCCTCCCATCCTGAAAAGAACTGAAACACACAACGGAAATTTCCAGGGCCTGTACGCCCAGGAGCGACCCCCCCCCGTCCCACCACCGCCCGCTAACACCCCACCAACCACCAGCTCCTCCGTCCTCCCTCCCTTCCTCCCCGTGGCCCCTGCTCTCTCCCTCTGCCATGAATCCGAAGGGACAGAGAGCAGCTGGAAGGTGAAGTGCAGCTTGCTGGCGCTGAGCTGAAAGTCAGGCCAGACACCTTCAATCTTAACCCCCCACCACCACCCAAATCCCTCCACCCCATCCCCGGCCTAAAAATAATAACACCGACCCCTCCACTTTTAATCAGAGGTGCTTCAGAGGGCCGAAGAGGACACTTTTGCTCCGCTCGAGTTTCCGAGGATCAGTGAGGGGAAACGTAGAGGACTACTTTGTTTACCAAATCAGTTGTTCTCCCGCGGCTGACTGTTGTCTTAAGTGGATGTAGAGTTCAGAGAACGAGGTTGACAAATTGCCCTGAGGAGAGAGAGTACAGCGGAGGAGGAACCGGCTGAAAAAGGAAACACCCAAGAAACATCTGCCTCTTACTTCTCCAGCCCCAAGACACCACCTATCCTGGAAATCAGTGGGTCTAGAAGTGAAAGAGGACAAAAAAGAAACCACAGATTTTAAAGGCAAACTGAAATAAAAACAAACCAAAAAAAACGTGCAAGATAGTAGCAACCGTAGGGTCTTCTTTGAGGAGATGAATTTAAAGGTAAATGGATAATAAAAGAATGAGCCGGACATGTGGAGGAAATTTGGGGAGATTTATCGAATGTTTGATTTTAATAAGCACAACAACGGTGAGCTGGGCTGCTAAGTTTAGAGCGCGGCTCTGAATGAGACGGGAATCTGAGTGGGGTCAGAATGAAATGTCAGAGGAAGACATTCCACTGCATGCCACACAAAAGAGGAAATAAATGGCACCAGATTGGTCCTGTTGATACTTCAATTAGCTGAAACAAGAGCAGATTCCAGCTAAAGAGTAGCTCTGGAGATGACATGTCTGAAAAAGAAACTGTTGTTAGATACAAGCAGACTTTATTTGTTTGAGCTAAAAACCTCAAATGTTCAGTATTAACATTTTATGTGATAGACTGACACAAATATTTACATTTGGCTGAACACTCCCTGAGTCAGAACTGACACTGAATGGAGGACTTAGGTCTGGACTTTGACTGGGCCGTTTTAACACACAAATAGACTTTGATCTAAAGCATCCTGTCGTAGTTCTGGAAGGCGAACCGCCACCCAGTTTCTGCCATCAACTCTTCAGTGTCTGTGATGAAGGAAAACATCCCAACAGCATGATGCTGCCACTAACGTGTTTCATCTTGGGTATTGTGCGTTGTGTGTGTTTTGTTTCCATTTGACCAGAGCTCCTCCTTTCACATGCTTGCTGCAGCTCCCGTAGCTTTTGTAGAACGAACAGAAAAAAACACGACTTCTTATTCTTTTCACCTCGTTTCGCTAAAATCGTGCTTATTGCACACATTGCCCCACCTGAGCCGAGAGTTTCTGCAGCTCCTCCAGAGCTATCGTCCTCCTCTTGGCTGTTTCAGCAGCGTTGCATAATTTGACACTTTTTAAAATAAATTTGCTTGATGGAAACTTGATGGCAATTAAAAAATAAATAAATAAATGAACAATTTGGCCGTGTCAAATATGGTTTATCTTGCAAAACAGCGATGGAAATACTTTTTCCACATCACACGCTGGCACAAACCCACGAAGAAGAAAACGACAGGAAGTAGCTGGAGGATGATGGCGCGTCATGTTTTTAAATGACTTATCGTGTGAACAAACTTAGAATTGTCATCATGTTGTTTTGTTTCATGGAAACGCTACGGTGGTGAAATTGTGTTTTTTGATGTTAGCAAAGTATCGACAAAGCAATGGAAACGCAGCTTCAGACGAATTCTCTCCTTTGCCGTCTGCCAGTTCAGCTGGTCGCCCCCCAAGCCTGGGTTGTGCCAGACTGTTTCCATTATCAGATGACCAGTTGGTTGCACAGATCTCTGCACTCTGTTCTCTGATTTCTGTTTATAAACAATGTTCAAAACCACATATTCTTGCGCCAGAAAAAAAAAAAATGCTACGCTTTTAAAGAAAAATCTCACCAAGTATCTTTGTCTAGTTTCTACTTCAGATATGTCAAAACTAACTTAAAAGTAACTCTTTTAACAAGACACCTGAGCTTGTTTAATTACTGAATATAGATTTTTTAAAAGTACTAGTCAATAAATCTGCCACTGGAGCTTTTTTGGGATCTATATTTACTTCAAATAAGCTTCTTTACATCAAATTTGATGCAAAGTTTCTTGTAAGCTTGTCTTATTTCAGTTATTGTGCTCTTGAAACTACACACACACACAAAAACCTTGGTAAGATGTAGTGTTTTTGCTGTGGACATAAACACAAATCCAAAAACATGCGTGGACGTTTGTGGCTGACAAATGTAAACAAGCTCAAACGTTACTGACATTTGTGCAAATGATCTGTAGTTTCTGGTTCAAAGCAGCATTTTTATGGCTCTATTGTCCAGTGTGTAAAAACCGAAATCTGTCAGCAACATGTTGCGTTCAAGTCTCTTTAATTAATCAAACATAAACCTTGCTCTTCCCCCAAACATCAGACTTTTCCAGTTAACTCCCCTCACCCCCAGTTTGAACAGCTGGGTTTCAGGTTTCCTTTTCTTTCTTCTCTTCCTGTCTCTGTCACCCACACCCACATTTTTTTTTCTTTTCTGTTTCTCTTTTTTTTCCTTCTTTTTGTTTTGTTTTTTACAGTGCTGATCACTACTGCTGTAACATGAGCCACTGCTTTGTGTTATTATTCCTCAGCGCTCCGTGTGACAGCCTCGTTCTCCCTGTGGTTTCCCAGAATGAGCAGCAGCAGCAGCAGGTTTGACACACACACACACACACACACACACACACACACACACACACACACACACACACACACACACACACACACACACACACGTAGTTTAATTCCTCCATACTCTGTTTGATGCAATAACTACAGGAAGGAAGATCAATAAAAAATAAAGAGATGGTCGCATTAGCTGCTCTTTGTTTGGGGATGCTGGTTATGTCCAGAGTTGGTCATTTACTTGGTTACATTTATTTGTGTAACTTTTTTGGGGGGGAATTACTTTTATGGGTATTTTTACTACACTGTACTTTTTACCTTTACTTGAGTAATTTCATTATGAAATATGGCTGCTGTTACTCGAGTAAGCGAGTAGCTTCTCTGAATTTTTTTATTCAAACATTCACCAGACAAAGACATAAGCCTGGTGTTTTCGTTAATGTGTATTGCGAAAGAAACTTATTTACAAAAATGTTTCTTTTGTTATCATGTTATTTATATGAAATATTCTCCCAATATTCTCCCTCTGTGCTACATTGCAACTAGCAGAGCCTGCCGCGAATGCTAGGTGTAGTTAGTAGTTAGCGTAGCCACCGATGACGGCGGATAAACAGTAACGGTAAGTTCTTTGTCCACCATTAACAGATTGACCAGCATACACGAGCTGATTGACGGCGCTAAGACCCTCCTCCTGGCTCGGATTGGTTATTTTTGGTCGGGAGCGATGCATTTCTTCAGATGACAATACCAGCACAGGAAAGAGATCAATCTTTTCACAGGTTATTGGGCTCATAAAATGGTAATACTTTTAACTAATATGGAAATTTTTATTGTTTTTTTAATAAAAGTTAAATATCCCACCTTTGTGTATTCTTAATGCCAAGTAAATTTTTACTATTACTTTAGTAATTTCTTGGATGACTACTTTTTACATTTACTTCACTAAAAACTATGTTGAGATAGTTCTACTCTTACTGCAACTCCCCAACTCAGCTCCTCCAGACTAGCCAGCAGCAATTAGCAAACACTTGGTGGAACTGCTGATCCTCTGAGCTCAGCTGAAACACTGACTTCCTTTAAATCTCGACTAAAAACTCACCTGTTTAGAATTGTATTCGAAACGTAATCAATTACGAATTTAATGATGGAACTTGACTTAGTGTCGTGTTTTGATTGTTGATTCGATGTTGCATGACTTTGTGTTTTTGCATTTGTTATGATGTAAAGCACTTTGAAATGCCTTGCTGCTGAAAGGTGCTGTACAAATAAAATTTGATTGATTGATCGATTATAGAAGCTCTCAAACACTAGTAAAAACGTCATTAAAGGGTTACCAGACGAGTGATGACTTCATGAAGATGTAGCTTGAGAAAAAATAGGAGTTTTTAGAGACACAGAGGCCCAAATTCAAGGCGTTGAATCTGGAAGTCATATTTCTTGTAAGTCATTCTTGATATTTCAAACATTTTTAGAACAACTGAAGCCAACATAATTAGTTGATTGCTTTACAAAATGGCACAATGAGCTTGGGAAACACACAACGCTGCTCCTTTCAGCCTCAGGAGGGGAGACGTTCTGCACCGCAGAATGTCTCTATGCTTTCACACAACAAACAGAACTCATCATCTCGCACGATGCCTCGCTTGGCTCTCCAGACCTCCCACAGCACAGAGTGTCACAGCGTGTTGGAGCGCAGGCAGCAGCACTGGCAGCAGCTCCGCAGTGTTTGCAG
This sequence comes from Alfaro cultratus, assembly GCA_903066825.1. NCBI lineage: Eukaryota > Metazoa > Chordata > Actinopteri > Cyprinodontiformes > Poeciliidae > Alfaro > Alfaro cultratus. The sequence continues at coordinate 18,460 of CAEFZX010030671.1, read as the reverse complement.
GGCAGGATGCGCCGCAGACAACAATGCCGGCCTCCGGAACGCTCTCTCCCTCTATGACACACACATACACACACACACACATTCCTGTGGGTCTGGTCCTCCTCAGTGGTGATGGTGTTGGTGGGGGGCTACAAGCTCCTGCAGCTCAGCGAGCTTCGTCCACCACCCCCACCTACCTCCGTGCTGCTGCCCTCTGACCTTTTGTGTGCTCATTTACTCAAACAACAAGCCGTTCTCGCAGCAGAACATTAAGACCTCTTCAGTCTTAATGTTTGGCCCGGATCGGGGGGGATTTATGTCCGCAGGGTTCGTGTCGGTTAATGCCGACGCAGAAGCAAACGACAGGGCCATCTCTTGATCCAATCAGAGCGACGTGTATTAAAAGCCGGTCACTTCATAGCCATTTGTATTAATGATGCCACTTTGGTGCTCCGCTGCAGGGTAATGGGGATCAAAAAAAAAGAAAAAAGAGTGTACATTCCCATGAATAATCTCCCCAACGCTCCGCGGTGGAGCTAAACTGCATTATGGAGGCAGTAATGATCTCCACTGTTATTATGTAAACTGTGATGAATCAGTTATTCATTCAATACGGCCCCTAATTGGTTAATTAGATTTGTGTGTGCGCGTGTGTGTAATGATGTGCACATTTGTCTCCCCGGCCTACAGTAGCAGCAAGAGGCGACAGATGGAGGACATTCTGTAATCATGTTGGTTTTAAATGGAAATTGCAGATTTTCCTGAGAGACGTGCGATAATAAGGCGACATGCGTCTGCGTCGCATATGACGCTGGAGGCGACAAACGCCTCTGGTGCGTTCAGGGTCACAGTATCTGGTGCAGGTGGAGGCGACGGAGGGGGGGGTTGCTGTGTTTTTCGTGTGGAGGGAGAGACAACGGCAGGCGGAGAGTGATGATGATGACGGTGATGATGATGATATCACGTCTCATCCATCCTGGTTTTTCCAAGTGAACATTTTGCTGCCTGGAAACAGTATGAAGCACCGCGTGAGCTCAGCTCCAGGAGTTTTTTTGAGTTTCTCTTTATTTATTTTTTGACTGAAAAGAAAAAAAAACATTTTCTCTGTTCAGTGGAGCAGTTGGTGTGTAAGTATCTTTGTCATGATGTGAAATGTTTCACGTGTCTCTAGGTGTTTATATATATATATACTTCAGGATGGGGTGGGATCGCTGGAACGCTCCCATCCGTTGGTGAAAGTGAAAGTCTCAAAGTCCAAACCTCCAGCATGGTCCCTGCTAATCTGCAACTTTCACGTCTTGTTCATCACTGCCATGTTTAATGTCGACATCTGACAAAAATCCCACGTTGTGTAGCGTATTTAATTCGTTCCAAACCAGTCGATGAGAACGTACACACCATTGATATTTTCCTTTCCTTTTATTTTTTTGAGACATTTCAAAAGTTTGCTTAAAATTTGCATGACACTTGGAAGGAAACATAACTAGTATGAGTTTAGTCGTGGTTCTGAGCCCTGATTACTGCCTTAAAGACTCTGGATGTGTTCTGCCTCCTGCGTCTGTCCTGTTGTTTCCCATTTACTGTCTCCCTCTCCATACGGTCCTGCGGGTGAAACAGTCACTGGTCAACAGAGATACTCCTATCCTCTTTTGTTACATCCAGTTTGTTGAAGTCAGAGTCACTGAAGAGGATCTCCAAGGGAACCACCCTAGCCTAGTAATCTATTACTTCCTGTAGTAAATTACCGTTTGTCCTCCCAGATCCTGTCTGTTTCAGAGTCTGACCCGAGATCCGATCCCAAGAAGAAGCTGCCATCCATTGTGCGCATTCTACTTGACTTGTGTGATGCGAAAGGTGTTTCCATTGCAGTTTTGCAAAAATAAATCAACTCTGATACGGCCAACAGAACCACCTCAGAACTTCTTATTGAAAAACGAGGCGGTGTGCTTTCATCAAGCAAATTTATTTTCAAAAGGTCAATGGAAATGCAGCTAGGAATCCAATTTTGGTCCGATTTGAATCGTAACATCTTCCTCTATGCGTTTGCTACGCCCCCTACATAACGAGGCTTATGTGTCGCGTAGTTCAAAGGGAACTTTGTTTCGATAATGACTTTCTTGTTGCAACTCGTCCATAAAGACCAACTTTGTTTCGTGCACAACTAATATCTGTCCTGTCAAAAGATTGTCCTGCCTGAAGTGGGCAGCTCCTGTGGGAGAACACACCAAGGTGGGCCAGGGAGAGTTTATGGTTGAGACATTTCTTAAGGTGATTTCTAGGAAATAAGGAAAGTATATGTTCACCACATTGTTACAAAAAAAAAAAAGTTGAATTTTGTTCTTTTTCACAACGAAGTGCTTTGTGTTGGTCTATCACATAACACGCTGTTGAAGTACATGGATGTTTTTGTGGTTTAGCCAAGGCCAAGTATTCACTGAAGTGGAGTTCACACTCACATCTCGAATGAACTGGAACAAAAATATCGCGCATCCCAAGAGAACAAACCCGAAGGCATTTCTGCCAAAGAGCATTCCAGAAATGTTCTGGTATGGCTGCATGTGGCACAACAAACGTCCGCAACATTTGCTGCAGACGGAGTGAAAACATGTGTGAGTACCGCAGGGTGTCGCATGAAGGATCGTCTGCCGGGGCGGGCGGGCGGAACCGAGGAACTGGTCCGGGTTCTAGTTTAGCAGATGCTCTCCAGGTTTGAAATGTGAAAAACAGTTGAGCGGAAGTTATCATCGGCGTACGGTACCATCGCTTCGGTTTCATGTGAGCCTTTGGAAAAGATTTCAAAGCGTCGCCGCAGCTGTGGGCTGATGCTTGTGGACAGCTGCAGTTGTGACCAGAAGTTTTCATTTTTCCATCTCTGACATGAAAGCAGAAATAACTTTGGTGTCTTAATGATTTATTCGAGCCGTTCTTTCAGGACAGAAGCCAAACAACTTGAATTATCTTTATAAAACTAAAGCAAGGTGGACATGTAATTCATAGGGCCTTTTCTCTACTGTGTACAAAAGCTTACATATATACATACAGGAGGTATGGGAAGTATTCAGACCCCTTTAATTTATTTCACTCTTTGTTTCATTGCAGCCATTTGGTAAAATCAAAGAGTTCATATTATTTCTCATTAACACACACTCAGTGTCCCATATTGACAGGGATAAACAGAAATGTAGAAATTGTAGCAAATATATTCTAAACGAAAAACTGACATATCACATGGTCATAAGTATTCAGACACTTTACTGGGAGCTTAGCACAAGCTAGGCTAGAGTTAGTTAGAGTTAGCTCTGCTCTAGCTTAGCACAAGGTAATTTAGTTAGTTAGAATTAGCTCACCTCTAGCTTTAACACAAGCTAGGCTAGAGTTAGTTAGAGTTAGCTCTGCTCTAGCTTAGCACAAGGTAATTTAGTTAGTTAGAATTAGCTCACCTCTAGCTTTAACACAAGCTAGGCTAGAGTTAGCCAGAGTTAGCAGAAGCTTAGCTAGACTTAGCTAAGCTTAGCTCAGTTAAGCTAATTCTAGCTTATTACTAGCTTCTGGTACAATTCTGAATATGGCTGAATATTTAAGCACTCTTTTTTCAGATTTGTTAGGGCTCATTTCCATTGATGTTTGGACACCTGACCAAAGCGGAGGGACGTTTTGCTCCACCATCTCTAACTGGGTGCCGACTAGCTCTAAGCTTGGCCTCTTTGAGCTCAGCTGAAATTTGCTGCTGTTGCTAACAATAAGCCACACGGCTTCTGGTTTTACGGTCAGACGACACGAAAATGCACGCATTTGCCCCCAGTGACGACAGGAATGTTTAGAGGCGTCAAATTCAAAAACACACGACTGGCTGTGAAGCTTTCCTGTCAGGTGACTGTTTGAGCTGCTGCAGGAGGAGATTCATTGGCTGGAGAGCAGCAGGCACACTAACTGGAAACACCTGATTGGAGAGGTAATGAGCCTGTCCATGATTATCCTCCTGGGGTTTGGTTTGCTTAATTTAACACTTACTCGTTGACATGGCTGACTTTACTCATTCCTCCAAATTCAGTTGTTTTCTACAAATAGTATTCTTCTTTCCTTTCCCTATTTTTAGTCATAATCCTTGAGCCATGTTGAGACACAGCATCATGCAAGAGGCCTGCTTTCAAGCATAATACCGAAGGAAGATGATGACCTTCACTTCCTTCAATAATGACTTTATTTTCAAGGTCTGGTTTACGCATGGAGAGAGCTGGATAACATTCAGATTCAGACATTAAGACAATAAGCATTGTCTTAATGTTATCCATTGCCAGGGGTGTCACTTCATTTTAAGGACAGGGGAGGCTTAGCCCCCAGGAGAAGCACAGTTTGTGAGCAAACATACTGTATCTAGTGAGTACAAAACTTCTCAAACAGCACCAAAAGGTACAATTAGATTCAACTCCAGTTTTAAAATAGTGTTTGTGGTAATAGAAACCTTCTCTACTACAAAATATGTATTTGATAAAAAAATAAAAAATAAAACAAAACATAACAAAAAACCCACCAAATTATTTAGTTAGACTCCGGCATAACACAGGTCTATTTACGGCGCTGATGTCATTTGTGTCTTCAGGAACAAATAAATTAAATTGATCTCCAACAGTGACATACAAGAAGCGGCTGCATATTAAGCCAGAATTATGCCAAACATTTGCTGAGATGATGGCGACTCGTTTGGTTTCTCTGCAGCCTTCAGTGTTGTTAAAACTGACTGAAGATCCTCCTGGTTCAAAAGCATCTACCTATGATACACCTACAGGAATATGAGCATACGCAGACTTCTGATCGCAGCTGTACTCTGTGTTTCATGGCAAATAACATACACGTGTCGCTCATTTCTCGCCTCCACTCTTTTGGAAACAGAGAATTCACGGCGGCCGTCATGACAGGATCGAGTCACAGCCAGTCCACTCAGAGGCGACTGCCTGTGACCTTCCCGCTCCGAGGTCATCGCTCCACGCAACTCAACTTAACCCCGCTTCTGGAAGTCGGCACCGCTTCTCCCCCGAGGCTGTGAGTCCTCCGCTGACCCAAAGAATCCCAGAACAACAAACCCTTCTTTCCTTTTTTTTCTTTCCCTCTTACTGCGAGCGGGGGGCCTGGAAGCCATCACTGATACTGGCAACAGTCAGAGAGCTTGGAGGTCATCAATAACGACTCCATTTACTTAACACCGACCCAAACACCTGCTCATTCATCACGGCTGACACACGTCAGCCTGGTTCATTTCTCACACAGGAGCCGGTCAGCCGGCGCAGATCTCGATCGGGTCACCTCCGGGGAGAGGTTCTCTGCAAGCAGAGCCGAGTCGAAGCCGCTGCGTCGCGTTTCAACGCGGCGGCGTCAGATGGATGGAACGTTCCCGCACGGCGGACAGATTGCGTCTCGTCACCGATTCCCTGTGTAGTCTGACAAGCCAGATTCAGCTGCGTTTGTTTTAGACATTGCAAGCAGTGGCACGCACAAATACTTTTTGGGGGGCAGGTGCTCAAGAGAATGAAAGGGGCACCTTATGAGGAGTGTAGATCCACCAGCTGCCTGAGCAGGCTGAGGTTTTACAGACTTTTAAAGACAGAAATGTTACATTGGGCCACACACTACATGGTAAAAACATAAAAAGAAAATAAAACACTTTGGAAAGGTTTTTTTTTTTTGTCCACAGGTTCTCTAGCACCACCTACTGTCCATCAGTACCCGTCACTGATTGCAAGTACTGTGGCTTGTGCCACGCACAAACAGCAATAAGATGGAAAATAAGTGTCTTTTATTATAATCAGACAAATACCAATATGGTAAAAAAAAGAAGAAAAAAAAGAAGAAAAAAAAGACTAACATCTGCCGATAGCAGATGCCATTGTGTTCCATTACAATCTACGCTCTACAGATATTCTCCTTGAAGTCCAATTTGGATTTGCTTCAAAAACAAGGTTCAGTTTGGAAAACAGTTTTAACTTAGACTTTAAGAATCATGTTTACAAATGTGAAAATGCTAAACAATACCGACCAACTCCGAACCCAGGCTATTGATCAAAGGAGGAAGTTCCAGATGTTTTTGCTGTTGTGGCTCTGCACACACACACACGCCACACTTTTCAGCCACTTCACAATGATCCACTATTCTGTGTTGGTATGTTATAAAATAATCCTTAAATAAACTTTAAATTATTATACGCTGCTATCATTTTGGTTAATATAGAAATGATTGCACTCATCTTGTAGAGATTTCAGTTTGCGAAGCGGAACGTATTGAACCATAAGTAAAAACCTTGGTGTTAAAAAAACTACTGTAAAAGGAATCGTTAAATTGCTTAAGTGAACAGTTTGGGAAACCTAACTTTTTATTATATTTTAAAAATGGGGGTAAAAACACACCTTCATCAACCTCCTCTTCAAGAAAGAAACTGTTCTGTCGGCCTGTTAGCACTTTGCCCTTTGCTTTCTTTACCGTTTACCTGTGGGGCGGAGGCGGGGTCAGGTGTGTGTGTGTGTGTGTGTGTGTGTGAAGAATAGAAGAGAGGAGACACACGGTGAAACCTGCACGTTTTGTTAAATTTCTTTCTTATATTGAAAGAAAATTTATTTGGGGGGCGGGGAAACGATTATTTTCATTTCGGTCAATAAAATACCATAATTTCCACATAACTCGATACTTTGGTCTGCCTGATGATGTTGTTTTTAAACTTTAAATGATTGATGCTTACACGTTTACTTGAGTATACCACCCATCCCTGCACTTTATATTCAGAAATTGCATGTTTTGGAGGTAGTGTTTTGTTTTGTTTTTTCTTCCTCCCCAGATCAACATTCTAATAGAGCAAATCTGTTTTCTTTAGCCAGCAGCTCCACCTGGTTTGTCGTCCGGAGTAAGAAGTTGAGACATGTCCAAACACTCGTGGAGAATTGTGCAGGTGGGCTTCTCTGATCTGTTCTGCCTCGGCTCAACACGCTGTGCTTACCCTCTATTTACAGAGAGTTGAGTAAAGAACTTGGCTGATACGTCTTCACACAGTGTAATGAGGCCGAGTTGTGTGTTCTGGGGTTTTCTCCTATGCAGAGGAACATAAATAATCAGTTTTGTGGGAGGTTTGATGTGCTAAAATTGATTTTGGAGGTCCATACTTTTCCACAGATTTCATTTCAAAGTGATTAATGGACAATATATGGCAGTCGGCTGAATAGACCCAGACAGGAAGTAAAGTCCATACTTTCTTTTTGTCGACTTTTTCATGTTGGAAGTGTGTTTCCAATAGCTTTGGACTTCCATGAAAGTTTCAAACAAATCATACCATTATTGAGAATTAAAAAGAGTCATCACCTACATAAAAGTGCAACATATGCTCTGCTTGTAATACTACTGATGCTGCTTTCAGTGACAAATGGAAATTAGCATTTTGAACTTTGTTCCTAAACTGTGGGACTATTTGCTCACTCAGTTGTTCACAAAGTGGTGAAAATAAGTAAGAATTTGCACAAAAGTAAAACAAACTCCAAAGTTTATTCGATTGAACATTAAATATCTTGTTCTTGCAGTGAATTTTAATATTCCTTAGGTTGAACAAGATGTGTGGTTCTAAATAAAAGAAACAGGCAAATTGGGAAGTTGCCTTATAAACTTATCCATTTTTCTAAGCTTTTCTAACCACAAACTTTTATTTTTTTATTGAGATGTTATCTGACACGGGATCACACTATGACTTTATGAGTGGGTTTTTGTGATTTCTTTATTTCTTTCCTCCCACACAAAAATCTAAAAAGTGTGGCATGGATAGGACAGTCATAACTCTGCTACTCCTAAATGAAATTCAGTGGGGGGTGGTGTGTTCAGGTGATGTGCGCATTAGTTAAGACACAACATAATACGAATAAGTTCAGATTTGGCCTAATCCGACTAGAGCACCTTCTTCAAAAGTTTCACTAGTAAAAAAAAAAAAAAAGAAAAAGAAAAGAAAAACAAAGCTGATGTATCACTTGAAGATACCCAGGAAATATTTGATTGAGTGCAACAACAACTAACAAAAAAGGGAAAAGTTCAGTGAGCTGCGCTGCAGTTATTGGGGGTAAATGTCCTTGCAGCAGCGGTAGCTGTCTGGAGCGGGTCTAAACCAATCACAGCTGTGCGCACACAGAGACGCACTGTGACAGCAGAGCAAAGAGTGGAGCTCGAGGGTCTCTTGTTGTTGCGCCGCCTTTGTTTCGGCGCCCTCCTCCCGCTCGTCTTTCACTCCACAGGAGAGTGGCGTTGAGCTTAGAGAAATACCCTCTTAGCATCAGTAATAGAGGCTCACCGCAACGAGCTCAGAAAGGCCAGACAACTTAAGACCATTCAGATACTAATTAACTAATTGAAACGGGTCTCTAAATGAGGAGGCTCGTGTAACTTGTGCTTAAAATGAGGCGGAAAATCAAACGTACAGTGTGTAAAACGGCGCGGGGCCGCTCCAAATTGGTCAATTGCTCTCTTATCCCTGAGCCTATAAAGAGCTGATTTATAGTCGGCTTTTATTTTTCAATTTCTCCCTGAACTAGTTAGATGGTGAGGCGCCACCCCCCCACCCCCTCAAACCCCCACGAGGTCAATCCCATGAAGTTGTAAAGTGAGATGTAACCCACATTCACGAGGGCCCCGGCGTTCAGGAAGACCGGGAGAGGAGGTAGAGAAAAACAGAGCGGGAGAGATTCAGTGGGAAGAAATAGACTCCATTTTTTTGTAAGTCCTCCCCTCCAGCTGTCACCCCACTCTCCATCCCATGGGGGGTTGCCAAGGTGACAGGAGGCCACATGTCTTGGGGGCGTCGTTTTTGGTCAAAGGACCCCATTGTTCTGGTGTTAAGCCGTCTTCACTATGCCCGTCTGCCAGGGGGTGGGGGCTTCCACACACACACAAACACACGTGCGCGCACTCCCTCTCCCGCGCTCTCAGACCGACAACACACACCCACTTGTATGAGACGTGCAGCAGTTCGGTTGTAGACTCAAACACTAGAAAAGCTTCGTTAAATTTCAAAGTTAAAAATGACTGAAAGTAAGGGCGTCGTGGCAACCCGGCCTAAAGAGACTATCGACCTCACAGTGGCCACGAAGTTTGCCTCCCATCTTCGGTTCCTTTTGCTGCAGGTCTTTCCCCTTTTCATGTCAGATTACTCTTTGGGTAAAATAAAGGCCACTAGAGACAAAAAGAGAGAAAGATTCAAACACGAGGTCAGCAAATGTTAAAACTTTTTATACACTACAAGTGAAAAAGTTATTCCGTATCAATTTGATAGAAATTCGGCACCTGAGACGTATTGAGAGCATATTTTATAGTTTAAGTCGGGGTGCAACTCATCAAAATGTCCACAAGATGGCAGTGTTGCTACACTGCATCCACATACTATACATTACAGCTCATGATTGTGTCCATCCATCTTCCAGTGGGGGGACAGAAGGAGCCTTGGCACACACACACACACACACACACGCACACTCCGTGGAGCCAGAAACCTCCAGCGTCCTTCAGCCAAGTGACTGACTTGATGTAAAGGGAGGTAGTCAATTATCCAATGATGGATAGATTACAGTCATGCATCATTCGGGAGGATGGGGGGAAGCCAATTTCCCGATGTGAACTGAATTTGAAACTCAATTTGTTACTGCTCCCTCTGTTCTTCTCAGATAGATGGATCGGGAAAGCGGCGAACAGCTGATTTGAATCTATAACTGGCGGACGGTTGGCGAGGTTACGGGTCAATACATGGCCAGTTTGAAAATGGAAATCTGAACAGTCATTTACACAGCAGTTTGTTCGGCTAAAGAGGAAGAGGTCTGAGGCTGTAAGTGAGAGAAAAAACTGCTTTACTGGAACTGGATGTGAACACACAGACGCAAAGAGAAGCAGCTGGACTGTTTTACATACGGACACTTTCTGGTACAAGAACAAAAAATGATTAAAAAAAAGGAGTTTCACAGTTGAGCACTATATGCAGTTTAAAAGAAATAAAATCACAGATCCCACATATTAGCAGTAAATCCATCTTCATCTGTCCACATAGTCGGTATTGACTAGAAGATGCTTGATCCAGTGACTTCAGAGTGGGACAGAGGGACGCTGAGGTTGCACTGTGATTACCAGCTGAGTGGGTGACATTGATCAGGAGGCGGTCAGCAGAGATCATTAGGCTCTTAGTGTATTGACTGACTTTGTTACTCGAGGGAAACTGAAGTCAGATCAAATAATTCACAAGGAACAAAACTGTCAATGCTTTCCAACTAATGTACAACAATCAGTCTCCTTAGACAAATCGACTCGATTCAAGACAAACGGATCGGAGTCATAGAAATGATAACTTCCCTGGTGTCAGTTGGCTCGATGAGGAGTCCTGCGTCTCCTCGGGGAGAGCCGGTTGAACAGGCAGCGCCGCGCTGAGTCGTCTGTGGCGGGTCCTTCTGCGAGCCTCTTTAATTGACTCGGGGGAGGTGTGAGGCACCCAGGTGAGTCCAGCGCTGGCGTGCTCGGAGTCCGCCCGGTTCCTCATACTGCGGCGTACCGTGCGCTGCCCTCTGGTGGCGACAGGTTTGAACACGTCCTCAAAATTAAAATCAGCCTGCCAAGGGGCGAGGTCCACATTGGGTCCCCCTTCCTCCTCCTGATTCCCATTCCTCTCGCAGTCAGGTTGGTGCTCCCCTGCCTGATGTGGTTCCAGCAGGCCTGAGCTCCTTCTGTCTCGTTTAGCTTGTTTTTTTGCTGGTTCTGCTGTGCTGGAGTCTTCACCTAAAGGAGCGTAGCTGGACGTTGGTGTCAACGTACTTGGGTCATATTCTGATTTGCTTGAGTCGGTGTGGAGATTATCAGCAGAGGGCTCCTCAGGGTCGGCTTCACGTTGCTCACTCTTGGTGAGCATCGACAGAGTTCCCTGTGAAACGTCAACTTCTAATTGCTGCTTAGTGATTTCCTCCCGAAGCACCTCGCAGTCAGCAACACTGACCTTTCTCTTCTTCCGTCCTCTCTTGGCTATAATCCTTGGCGGCCTATTGTCCCTCCCTGGACTACTCCTGGGAAGGCTGACAGATTTAACGGAAAAGTTTCCCTCTGTGCAATCCTCTCTATGTGGAGTCACATTTGGCACTTGAAGGTTGATGACATATCCTTGATGTGTGGCTGTTTGGAGGGAAAAATAAGAAAAATCTTAGCACTTTGTTTCACTTCTACCTTTTCTGCAAAATACCCCACAAAGATTTCTCGGACTCTCCTGAAGCAAAAATACACAAACACAATCAGTAACTACAGCTAAAGATGGATATAGCAGATTCTACCTGTGGGGGTCTCAACGGTCTGCTGTCCGGCTGAAGACTGCTGGATGAAGGACAGCCTCTCTGTGATGGGACTCAGGGTGGGGTTCTTGGAGGCGTACGCGCGTGAGCCGTACAGAGAGTAATCTACATCCTTATTCCAGCGGCGGGCGGGTGAGGGGGCCACCTATACAACAATGTTAGGAAGAAAGAAAGAAAAAAGGTTAATTCAGCAGTCTGGTCGATATAAACTTGTGTCGTGAAATGTACACCTCTAAGCTCTTTTTCAAACTGTTTTCTTGGTCGTGTGTTGGTATTGATGGTGTAGTTGCATATTAGTCTCTTTAGTGGACTCCAGTACACTGCCACCTACTGACAAACTAGTGTCAGTAGGTGGCCAGTAGGTGGTTAACAAAAAAAATTCTATACATTCAGCCAGAAATAATAAATATCTGAGGTACTTCTAATGGCAGAATTGGGTCATTCTAGATGTAATGTTGTGTCTGCATCTTTTTTTGTTGTTGATCTTTAGCTGTACTGAATAATTGTTGTGGAATTAGTAATTTGTCAATACAGCAAAGTTTCCCTCATACATCAAAGAGCTAGATCAATTCAACATTTCTCAATATGATAATAGTAATAGAGCCAAAGAGATCATTTAAATCAATTTAAACAAGAACAAACTTATTTGACACGTTTATGTTGATTTTAGGAGGATAATGGATTTTGGAATCCAACTCTATATAAATGACTTAAGCATTTTCCAACAGCATAAGCTGAATGAACAGATACTCCATTGAATTTTATCCATTCATTTAAGCAATTTAGGCCAAGATTCGGAACCAAAACTTTAACTAGGAAGTATCCACGGACATCTTACTTTATCTTCTATATCGCTACATGAAGTATTAAATGTAGCAATTTATATTCTTCCTAAAGTTCTGTTCTATAGTTGATTAGATATATTTTATAAATGCAGTCACTCTGGGTTTAAAAAACACAAAACGATTAATTACATGCACAACCATATTCCTGTCATAAAAGCCACTATGTGCCATTTCAAAACCAGTAGAAAAAGCAGATAATGGATCATCAGATAGGGGATTGGGACTGGATTTGTTTCGTCAATGCAGGGTTGGTAGACTGTTTCCACGGTAACATTCAAGCGCTTTTCAAAGTAGGTTTTCAAACTTTTCCAGCATCACACTTTGGAGATTAAAAACCATACAAATGAACTAAAAAATATAGTTTGAATTCCCTATTGTATGCTATTATTGATCAGCTATTAATGATGTCTTGTGACAGTATTCAACAGGGACGAGGTAAATTAAAATATAACAATTTTATGTTGGTATTAATCGGATTTAACTTCAGACAGCGAGAGAGAAAAAAGTGTCTTTTTGTTAGGTGTGTAAAAATATATGGTCTCAACTGTAATAATGCTTTCCAAATTTAGGCTTTAAATTTTGGCCTTTTTACATTCAAGCACTTTACAAACCTTGGAAACACCTAACTGAAATTCAAGAATTTGCATGCTGTGACGAGTGTTACGCAAAGAAAAAAACTTGCATGTGTCTAATTTTTAACTTTATGAAGGTTAAGGTTGTCATGTATTGTTTACTTGTTTGACTGAGAAGAAGACTGTCAAATTTGTTGGAAAATTGAAAGGATAGGAGAAAAAGCAGAAAGTTCTTTAAGATTAGCTGAGGTATTCAACCAACAAAACGTTCAGATTCCTGCACTGAGAGGATTTACTTTAAGTTGAAAACTTAAAGTAAGTTTCTAACTTACTTTAAGTAAGTTGACATCGTGACATCACTCTCAACATCCCACCACGCAGCTCCCTGCTGGAGGACAAAAACTATTTGTTGATGATGACCACCATTGGCTTTACTGTCAAGTTGTCAACAGAAGACGATAAATCTTAAACGTACAGGTGACATATAAAAGAAAAAGGGACGCAGTGCTTTGCTTCTAATTATCAACACTGCAACAACGAGATAACAAGGTCAGGAAGAAGTTAATTAAAAAAAAGAAAACAATAGCGAGGGAGAGGGAAGTAGCTATGCTAGCTTGACTTTGACAACCTTAACATGTATGTGATGCAGAATTCTGTGTTTTGGTTTAGTTAAAAAAAAAAAAAAAGGTTATCCACAAACTTTCAGACAGATCAATTAGCTAATCAACCACAGTTGTGTTCAGGCGATCATTTATTAACAACTGCAAAATAAACATTAAGCCTGAAGACGTAAAACTGTAACAGACTGAAGGTTCTGTTCTTTGTTTGGGAAATGCTTGCATGTTTTTTGGTGTTTAATACAACAAAAAACATATACCAGTGGAGCAGTTGTCAGCTGCTATGGCAACGGGTCTGCTTTGAGTGAGAAAAAGGAGGAATACAAGTGATTGAGTTATTCTTCAACAGTTTTTCTGCATTATTTTTCCCTTTGCTGGGGCGCACTGCACTAAATTAATAATGCGTGAAATTTCAGGATTTAAATGTGTCTAAACATTCAACAGAGCTCAACAACAACTGCTGTTGAATGTAATAACCTGGAAAATGTAACCAGTCTTTTTGGTACACTAACCTCCAGTAAGCTTGGTTTTTATGTACAGTCACTAGTTTTAGTGACATATTAAAAGATGTTTTAATATGGGGAAAAATAAATATAAAAAAAGATCAACCTGAAAAAGGTAGGATGTAGTTTGCTAGGATTTTGCATTTTTAGATCTAGCACACCTGCAAGACCCTCCTTTGTTTTGAACACCTCAATGATTTACACATTCCTTGCTACGCTACTATAGTAAAAAAGAAAAATACTAATAATGTCATTGCAGATCTACGCCGATCTATGCTCAGCTATATAGAGATAAATACATATTTAGGAGCAATACATCTCTCTCCTAAACTCGAGCAAAGTAAGTCGGAGTGAGATTGCGCACACATTGAGTCTGTGTCTGGCCTCCGGGATCATGTGTGCAGAATCCTCAGAGAAGAGGAATGTAACAAGCAGACCCACCTTCATCTTCCTGCAGGCCGACTTGGCAGCGGCTCGCGTCAACCTCTTCAGGGGTTCGCCGTCCTCTGGCTGCTGGAGGAACAGACAGTTGGCCTGAGGATACATCATATGAACTGTGTGTCTGCCGCGCTCTTTCCTTCATATCCAGAAGGAATTAAGCAGTAGATTAGATGGAAGCGGGCAATGACCCCTGAATTATTAAAAAGTTGATCTTATTTGGCAACTGAAGAGTTCTACAAGTAAGAATCAGGGAGAAACAGTGAGCGGAGGAAGCAGACCTCTCTCTTTCGTTTGCCGAGTCGCGCTCGAGGCTCGCTTTCAGACGACTCCTTGTTCTGTGGAGAGACAAGTTCACACGTTTACAGACTAATTAAAAGCTTTGCTGCGTTTTATTAGGAAAAGCCAAAAAATCTATTGTAAGAGGATGAACTTTGTCCAAATAAAAAATTTAAAGGCAAGTAAAGTTTTATGTGTTGGTGCACTTAATAGAAAACTGATTTCTCCAGTATTTTCTCAGCTGCAGATTCCTGATCGGGGATGATGGAGGAAAAATTGGCAGCTTCTTGTGACTGACTGATGCCATCATTTTCTTTTAGAACTACACAGTATTTATTTTGAAATTTTGCCATTACTGTGCAGTATTTTTGTTCTTTGTATTCTTTGTGTGAGTCTATTTGTTGTTGCCTGCCACTTTGCTGTTGTTGCACAGAAAGGATATGTCTTTTCTATTCTAGTTTTCACTGAACATGTCAACATCAGGATATCTGCAGGCTTCAGCAAGTCAAACTTAAGACTTTTTAATTCAACTTTTAATGAAATTTAAGCTAGAAAAAAAATTATAAATAGTCTAGCTAGCATTTTTGTGCTAGCTAGACTGGTATCTAGCTGCCTCGACAGCTAGATACCAGTAGCCTCGACTGCCTCAAGTCACAAAACACAATTAAGATGTCTGCACTCAACTTAAACTTTCACCTGACAGAAAAGTTCCACAATGAAGAAAATAGCTGTATACAAGATTAAATAATCCTGTAATGAAAAAATTTAAGACCTGTAATTAACATATTTAAGGCCAACCTAAATTTTTAAATGGCCTTAATTGTCAATAAATGGATTTAAGACTTACTGAAATCCGGGCACGTTCAGCAGACACCCTGAACATGCCAGCTGAAAGTGAAAATGTTAAAGTAAAACCATTTATAAGATGTGGAACAAATTTGGACTTTTTTTTGGAATCCCTAGCTGAATTAAACATTTACAGTTCAAACAATCAGATAAACGCAATGACTTCACCCCGGATGCTCTTTCACAAATACTTGATCTTGACATTTAGTCAGAATGAGGTCACACCTTTGCTCCTCTTCTGTTTGTGGACTGGATCGGAGTCGGACTTTCAGCGTCGCAGTCAAGTTGCTTCTCCTCGGCCGTTGACTGATCCGTCTGAGAGGTTTGGTTCGGTTCCGAATCGGATTCTGAGGCAAATGGGCCAATAAAAAAGCAGCAGCAGCAAATCGGCTTTAAATAACTGGCCTTCAGCTATGGTTGATAATGATTCTAATTTCATGGACGGTTACAATAACGGTATGCCCACAGACATTGCACAGTAACTGCTAATACCTTTAATACGTTGGAAAGATGGTGGCGATTAATAAGAACAGCAGACGTAGGATGCAGCAGGACAACAGCCATGCGTGGAAAATACTTTCATATTTCAAATATGAACACATCAAAACATTCCGCCAACTATTTGCTTATCAACTTCTGTCAACGCTGAAAATAAATGCATGAATAAATGAACACAAGCCTCCTAAAGACGATTCTGGCAAATAAAAATAAGCTGAAGTCTAAAAAGCATCAAAATGCTCTGCATGCACTTTAAGTGAGCAGTAAACAACAGGAGGCAGGAGCTCTGAGGTAACATAGCAAACAGAAAGCATCAAATAGGATTATGTCAAGGGGAAAAAGAAAATGTCTGCTAGTCACACTTCAAACTGGAATAATAACCTAATAAAACATATGATCTGTTTGTTTCCATGCAGCCACTACTTAAGATAAGCAACTTAAACAAGAGTGTCAAATCCTCCCATTCCTCCGATTTAATTATTGTGGCTGGGATGAAAATGTGGAAAGTATGAGAAGAAGTTTACCTTGCAGATGCTGAGAGAGCGACTCCTCGTGGAAAGCCATGTTTAAATTTAATGGCGGAGCATTGAAAGGACAATCTAGAAATGCAAAGAAAAGAAAACAAAACATGGTTATCACAGACAGCAGGACGAAAACAAGAACATCAACATCAGAAGAGTTCTACTCAACCCGCTTCACTCGACACAGCCGAGTCCATCTCCTCCATAGACGGGAAAACAATCTAAGAGAAAGAACAAGAAAAAAAGTGAATATTTGTTTAGCCTTAGGCTTTAATACAACAAACTTCACAAATTTTAAGCGATTTTAAGAATTTTGTTGTTAGTGTGATCACTATTACAGCATCAAACAAACACTATCTTGGTGTGTCATGGTAAGTTTTATTGGACGATAAATTGTCCCAGAAATTATTGCAATCAACGATAATATCGTTGTTTTGAGACCAAACAATCAAAACAACCAAAATTAGCCGTAATTTCATAACTGCTTATGCAAAAGAAAATCAACTTCACATCAGTTCAAAATGCCAATAGATTCATAAATAAATTATAAAAAGGATATTGTGTCCATGATTTCGGCATGTTTTAGTTAGTTTTTACCACATTAATTACTGTTTTCATTTATTTCAGTTACCAAAAATACTTTCTCAGTTTCAGTTTTCGTTAGTTTTAGTTAACTATAATAACCTTGGGTTGTACTGTGTGCCAAAGCTTCACCTGCTTTTCTACGATATTACAGGGGAGCGTTTCTGTAATGACTGTTGTCCAAGTGAAAATGAATGATTTCAATTTATTGTGCGATTAATTGATTTATTGCTTGTAGAGACAGGTTTAACACCTTTCCGTCCTCGCTGTCCTCTCTCTCCTGTGCCACTCTGTGGTTGCGAGGCATTGAGAATGTGGGAGAAGCACCGAACCAAGAGAGGCTGAGAAGCTCCAGCTGGTCTTCAGAGTCGCTCCTCTGTGGCGTCTTCAGCAACGAGCGCGGCTGCAGGCCCCTGCCGGGAGTGGCCGCTCGTGCTGGGGTGCCCCCCTTCTTTAACGGAGTGCTGGGGGGCAAGTTCTTATCGAAGAACTCGGGAGATAAAGGACCCCCGAAGTGCACCTGCTTCTTCTTCTTCACTGCAGGCGTCTCATCCGAGTTTACTGTAGCAAAGCAGCGAAAGCTTAAATTTACAAACATTGCTGCCACTTTTATTTCATCATAAACACTTGTATACAGCTGAATCTATAATTTACTAATAATTGTGTGGCAACAAGTCAGGTTTTACAGCTTGGTACATAACAATGGAGCCCTGCAGACAAGGCTAGAATAATAAAAAATAAATAAATAAGAGCTGCACTGAGCATTAAATCTCAAAGGTTAGACTAAAACAAGATCAAAGGCCAGCTTCCCTCAGTGTGTGTGTGTGTTTACCTGTGGGTTTCATCTCCAGCAGAGTGGGAAGAGAGGAGATGTGGAGGGGATGGGAGTCTGAAACGGCTGAGGGGTCGTCAGAGGGAGGTCGGTCTGGGCTTTGGTGTTTACAGGAAGGATCCTGTTAGCAGGAAAAGTGGGGGACACTCAGTGAATCTGGGCTGCAGCTGAAAGGACAGCAAGCTGCTGCTGAATGGGAGTCTGTTTCAGGAGAAAATGGTTTTATTTAAGGCCACCAGGGGGCATCTCAACGCCAGAGGCAAGATGAGGGGAAAAAGTGAATTCAATCCAATTCGGTTTATTTTTACAGCGCCAGTTCACACTTAACGAGAACAATCATTTCAGTTCAATAACCATACATTCCAATTTATCCTAATTAAAAACAATATATTTTTTAAAAGCAAATCTAAAAAACATTTACCGTATTTTCCGGACTATAAGTCGCACCGGAGTATAAGTCGCATTTTTGGGGGAAATTTATTTGATAAAATCCAACACCAAGAACAGACATGTCATCTTGAAAGGTAATAGAAATAGAATAGAGGCAACAACAGGCTAGTACGGTATGCTAACGTTACATGACACAAAAACAACGAACTGAGAACGTGCCTGGT
>CAEFZX010030670.1:0-95493 GCA_903066825.1 Alfaro cultratus | reverse complement strand
ATTAAATATCTCATTTTCACTGCTACCTGGGTCTCCAGCGTTTGCCTCACCACCTCACCTACACCCACTTCATGACAACAGAAGCCCAATTTCAAGACGCTAAATCATAAAGTCAAATTTCTCTTAAGTCACATTTCATATAAACTGCTTTTCCAGAACAAGTGAAGGTAAGACAGCTACTTGATTGTGCTATAAAGTGGCAGTATGTGGATGGAAAACATAATACTGCCCCTTTAAGGCAGCCGACGACTGAAGTTGGGGTTTATAGGCAGACTCAGTCCAGAAGAATATGCAAATCAAAAAAAAATCTGCCTCTTCATGTGAGATTCACAGCTTTCTGACAAGAGCTAAATGAGTATTGTGTCGTTTTAAAAATATCAAGCACACGTTTCATCAGCTTTCAGTTCTTCCACAGGATTTCTGCTCCATCACTGATTTTGGTGTATAGCGCCTCAAATTTGTCAGTGGCCTCCCTCCGCCCCATCTGGCTAAACTTTCTGGAGGCGCCCCTGGGAGCGGGGTCAGGGAGGCTGGAGCTGAGAGAAGAGGAGAGGTGGGGAGTGGGGGGGAGGAATCCTTCTCAGAAATGTGCCCGGGTTTTAATGTGTGAGAGGGAAAGGAGAAAACAGGCAGGGATGGAGAGAAGAGAGGGAACGAGAGAAAGAAGGTGAGACATTGGGAAAGATCCGGACAGCAGGTGACCGCCCGGTGTTGTAGGTGAAAGTGTGTGTGTGCGTGAATGCGTGCGTGTGCGTGTGTGTGAGAGAGAGACTGTGTTGCGCTTGTGGCGGAAAGACCGCAGAGAGAAATCCACACAACTTCCAGCATCTTCCCTGCGCCGCTGCGCCGCGCTGCGCCCCGCCGCTGCCGCGTCTTCCCCCCCAGTCTCTTCTACCGGGACACAGACGGCTTGGCGCGGTGAGATGTGAAGAGGCTTGAAGTATGGCATGCGAGGATGCTGTTCGCAAAGAAGAAGGAGATGGTGACGGCGACGCGACCCGCGTTCATTCGGACCCTGGTCTACTTTTTCTGTTTGACGACTTGGTGAGTGCGGTGCCGAAAAAAAAAAAAAGAATAAATAAAAAACCTGACTGATCGGATTAGTTCACACCTGAAAGTTCAGGGTTTTTTATTTTATATATTTTTTTACATTTTTTTTTTTTTTTCGTAGTGCGAAACCAATCTCCGGACAAACAAGGAAGGATGAGAGGATTTACCCGGAGAATTTCACTCGGATTTTGGACCGACTTCTGGACGGCTACGACAACAGGCTGCGACCTGGATTCGGAGGTATTTAGAGGAGAAGCGCAATTTTTGCGCACCGCAGAACAAGCGTCACACGATTCACAGCACTTTGGCGTCACTTTGGAAATTATATTATCGGCTTAAATGAAAAGACTGGAAAGGAGAAACGATGTTCGCTAAAAGAACCTTAAAACATCTTCTCTCTACGGAGGCGTAGAAGTACAAACAATCTGAGCCCAAAAAGGTCCAAATTATCTTCCAGCATCCAGCTTTAGCGTCTCCTTCTTAACTTTTTTTTTTTTTTACTACATTAGATTAAAAATGCATAAACTTTTTCTTTTGTTGTTGTTGCGCAGGGCCGGCCCAAGGTTGTCCGCGGCCCTGAGCTCCAGCTTTGTCCTTCAGCTGCGTTCAGTTTCTTTCTGAGGTCAGAGCTCAGAATGACGTCACACCCGAGTTGAGTCTCTTGTTGAGAATCAGAAAGCCCGCGGGAGTTCGCTGGGTTTGGTGGGGCTGTACTGAATATTATGAATGTCCAAGTTCAGAGTCGGAAATGTACAACAAGCGGAATTCCGAACCGGGAACGTCAATTAGCCATTTATTTGAAGGACAGTTTTGTTTGCAGAGACTTCATAATTCATTTTATTTGTTGTTCTTGTTTGATATTTAAAATGTCCTCCAGTTCCAGTGTTACATGTTCATTAGAAGTGAAAGCTTATTGATCTTTGAGAATGTGTTCCTACAATATTATCCCATCATATTACTTGAAAAAGTGGTCTCAAAACAGTGATATTATTGTTTATCGCGATAACTTCTGGGAAACAATATATCACCCAGTAAAATGTGCTGTCATGACGGGAGTACTGATGTTCAAAACTTGTAGCAGCTCTTTGTTTTGGTCAGCAGGTCAGCAGGGGGCCTTAACTAATTGCACTAATTCTAGTCACTTTATTTGATCTCTCTGCCCTCAAAGCCTCTGAAGATCCAGCATGTCAACACTGTGGCTCTGCACCCAACAGGGCAACCGTTTACTCTGGACTCCACTGGTGACTGGCAAAAAAAGGAAATCTCTTCTCAACAGCGACACTTAAGCTAGTTATCGATGCAGAAACGCAATGCGTGGCAGGAAACCGACTCTCCACATCATTGTGAAACTTGGAAGTGGCAGCATAGTGCTGCGGGGATGCTTTTCTTTAGCAGAGACAGAAAGAGGTGATTAGAGGTGATGGGAAGCAGAGTGGGACTAAATAGAGGGCAAGCTGTAGGAGGCAGCACTAATCTAAGACTAGAGTCTAGCGGTGGGCATTTATTGTATCGTTTATCATTTATCATGATAAATTTCTTATCATGACAAGTTTTTGATTTATCGGTGTCACAATAAATTCTAATTGATCATGTTTAAAAACCGTTTTAAAACCACTGAAAACTGTACTATTTTTCTCCAAACTAGAATCAACCAATCAGAGCCAGGAGGCTGGACGTAGCGCTGTCAATCACCATCACAACTCCCCCTACAGCCTCTCTCCTTTGCTCTCTGCTACGGTGCAGCTAGAATAGTCTATCAAGAATGCAAAGAACAGTTAGCATAGTCACTGGATAAGCAGTGAGTTGTTTCTCCGCCATTAGCACATTTAGCAGCGCATTCACGGGGTTGATTTGAGGCACTGAGATCCTCCTCCTGGCACTGATTGGTTGTTTTTGGTTGGAGAGGTGCATTTCTTCTGATGGCAATAACATATCAGGAAGGATGTGGAGGAGGGCGACGTTTTCACTGATTTCCTGTCTCATATCATACTGTCACAACATAGTGATAGCTTTATTAAAAGTTACATTCTGCAGTTTTAAAGACAGCCTAAGCAAACCTGCAAAACTTCCTAAATATTAACTGTTGAGAAACAAACAAAAAAGCATAAAATGCAGTAAGCAGGAAATCCAAAGAATTACAATCACTTTGTTCAATCTTAAGACACTCATAGGCAGATGAAACCTGAGGAAATCCTCCATTCAGGACAAAGGAAGTCTTTATGTGAACATTGTGCTTCTATGCTCCATCTCTCTAACTCACATTGCAAGATCAGCATTGTATGTAACGCGCTGCTTTGTAAACTCACAATGCCACGCCTGCTGAAACGGCGTCTCGCTCTTAGTACTTACAGTGTGACGGGTTTGCCTTTAAAACGATCGGCCCCGGTGCCATGTTCGTACGACTGAGGGCAGTTACATAATCCCCTGTACGTCTCAGGACTAATGCGTAACGCTCGGTTCAAGAGGCAAAAAGTATGGATTTGGTTTTCATGCATGATGTCTGCTGAATATTCATGTTGGGAAGCAGCGAGATCTGGTTTACTGTGCAAAGCGGCCTGTCAACGGGAACGTCTGCGTGCAGGCGCACGCTCACAGCTCGTCTTCACACCGGGACTCCACATCCATTTTTATTTTATTTTTTTTTTACATCTTCTAAGCTATTTTCTCCATTGCATTATGCAGAGTAGTACACAGCTCCAGAAGAGATGAGCTCCGGCAAGTCTCCTAGATTTTATTCTGAGGAGCTGTAGACCTCTAAACAGCTTATAACACCTATTTGGATGAGCTAACTTTCTGAGAAAATGTCAATGAATGTGATTTCCGTGTTGTGTTTAATTGACCCCACAGGTCCTGTGACGGAGGTGAAGACTGACATTTATGTGACGAGTTTTGGGCCAGTCTCAGACGTTGAAATGGTACGTAGCTAAAGTCTTGTCATGTTGAATTCTCTTCTTACGTTTACGCAACTTTTTGTGCTATCAGGTTGCGATTCAACATATATCACAAATTTACTGTTAACACAATATCACTGTACGCAGTATGCATATGGTAAAGAAATGTAATCGGTTAACTAATCAGCCCAGGTCTTTCGTTCAGCATTCAATCTCCCCAGTATTTAAGCACCTCAACCTCAGTCACTCCTCGCCTGTTCCTTTCGTCTTCTCCTGTCACTTCCTCCAGCCTGTGTTCCCCCCCTCTTGTCTCCCTCCTGGGCTCCTTCTATGAATTTTTTGGGTTGTGTTTTTTGCCTTGGCGCCTTGTGATTTTTGTACTCCTTTTTCGTTATTAGCACAGCTAGCACAGCTAGCATGTCGCGTCGTTCTGCGTTTGTTTTTTTTCCTGTGTGTCTGACTTTTAGGGAAAGTACTTCTAACAAAGCTTTTGTGTTTGCTTTGTCTGATAAAGAGTGCTCATTTTTTAAAGTTGTTTTGCATGTTACTCACCCATGTTAGTGAATTTTAAAACCTCCACCGAAGGTTTTAAATTTTGACAGAAGTGTGACAATTTAGAAAAATGTGAATGGGTCAGTTTCACAAAAGCGAACGTCTCTGAATTGTTAGATAACATCGAAATATTGATTAGTTTGACAACCGTTATCTTAAATAATACTGTTATCGCAACATTCACCAATTTTATCACACATCACGTTTTTTTAATGTTGTGCAGCCGTAGCACTGCACTATTTGGTTGTTCAACCAAAACATTACTGCCTTTGATATTTTGTAGAAAACTAAAGAATTCACACTACAAGTTCTTATCCAGATAAATCCATCCATGTTTTTCATAACATGTCGGTTTTCCCTCCATTAGGAATACACTATGGATGTATTCTTTCGGCAGACCTGGGTTGATCGGAGATTGATGTACGAGGGTCCAGTGGAGATACTGAGACTTAACAACCTGATGGTGACCAAGGTCTGGACACCGGACACTTTCTTCAGGAACGGCAAGCGGTCAGTTGCCCACAACATGACCGCGCCCAACAAGCTCTTCCGCATCATGAAGAACGGCACCATCCTTTACACCATGAGGTAAAACAAATCCCCTCTTCACTGTGCCTCCATCTTATCAACAGCCTGCTGCTTTGCATCTAATTTCATAACTTTTAAAAACGTTGCAGACACTTCACATATTGTAGATTTCCATATTTCTGCATTTTTTTATCTTTTTTTTTTTTTTTTGCTAGAAAAGGCGAGATGACAGACTGTGTTTGCTATAAAGTAATAAAAGGGATCTAGTGTGGAATCCAACCAAGGTTCTCGGTGTAAACAGCAGAAAGCTGCTCAGAGGCGGTGCAGATGCCAAACGTTTGGCGCGGTCCAAAACGTCGCCTTTTTCAACTCAGAGCGACGTGGGCCAAAATAGGAAATTACCAAGCTAAAAGCTTCCCTTGATTTGTGTACCCTTCAGCAGTCGCAATGCAGACACTGTAAAAAACAAAAAACAAACAAAAAACCTTTCCTCTACTATCAAAAGTGACTTACAGTATCCAGAGGATCTAAGACTGAGAGTTTCACTCAGGTACTGCTGATTAAATGTGTTTAAATAATCTCTATGTCAGGAAGGGTTTGCTGCTCTGCAGGTCTTTGGTAAAAGAGCAATATTGTGTAAAATGAACTCTTTTGAGCTTAACATCACATTACAATGTTATTCCCCCATCGTAAGCATGCAGAGAGTGTTGCGTTGATTCTTTCATGCATGTTTGAGGAAGCTTAGAATCTCCCATAGCAACCATTCTAGGGCTCCGAAATGGGTTTCCCCAAAACAAAACCCAAAACCAAAGCTATTGCTTCTAAAGGGGAACGACAGGACGTAGTTTTTACTTTTATTGTATTGACTATAATAATAATAATAATAATTTAAAAAAGCTTTTTGAGTATCAGTGGCAAATACATTTAGAAATTCAACCCATTATGCTTTTAGATCCTGTCTTTTCTGCTGCAGTCAGCCATGTAAAAGTCATCTTGGTCCATTCCTCTGTGCGCCGCTTCAGGTTGACCATTAGCGCCGAGTGTCCCATGAAGCTGGTGGATTTCCCCATGGACGGACACGCCTGCCCCCTCAAGTTTGGAAGCTGTGAGTGCTTTGGTGCTTGTTTGCGTTTACCTGATGAAATAATGTGCAATGTGTCGTCCAAACACTGAGCGGCAACAGAAAAACGGCAAACCCTGTCGTGAAAGCAGGCAGATCATTGTGCTGAAATATGAACGTTTAGTGGTCGTTTTAGCTCCTACTAAGAGACGTTTTCAGACACGTCTCTCAGTCTATCTGCTACTTCAGCTACTGTGTGCTTCACAAGTCTATTTTGTTCAATATTTTGGGGTGTATTTTATTGAGTATATATGTCAACCTGCAGAATCACAACAAAATGTCAGGCAAGCTAACAATATTATTTAATGAGTGATTATATTTGACTGAGAACAATCGATGTGTCGGTCAACAAACTGCCCCAGTATTTATTGCGATAAACGATAATATTGTCGTCTTGAGGCTATTTTCAAGTAATGTATTGGCAATGGCATAATAATGGTAGTTCACCCTCTCAAAGGTCAATAAACTTTAATTTATTAAAAACACTTAATTCACTTCAACTGGAAGGCATTTTAATCATCCCAAAGTGAAACATGACAACCAAACACAAAAAATAAAATGGAAATAAAACCCATAAATAAAACAGAGTATGATGTCTCATTTTAACAAATATTAACCATCAAAATGGAAATTATTGAGCTCATTTCAATACATCATGCAATTAATTGATTAATCGCTTATTGCGATGTGCTTACCGATGCATTTGCCATGAACCAACTGAGGCAATATGGCTGCCGTCTCTGCTGGCCTTCTTCCATCTCCATTTTCTGATCAGTGTCTCCTGGTGTTTTTTCCCTGGAGACTCTGTGCTTCACCTTAGAGGAGAAAAAAAATGGCAGCCACATGAGCAAAGGACACATGGCCAGTGGGCAGGTGTCAGCCTGGGAGTGAGCTCTGGACTCAGGATAGTTCAACGAGTTACTTTGTCAGCTGTCTTTAAGTTTGCTGCAAACAAAGTAAGACAGAACTTCTGCAAATGTAACACTGATGTCACAAAGTGGGATTATTATGTACTGAAAGAGGTTTATGTCATGTTATAAAGTCATTCCCTCATTAAACACATCCCTGGGTTGTTGCTTTGATCCATTCATGCGTGTTTGAGAAATCCTTTAGTCTCATTTGGGAACGCCTTAGCGCTTGCTCTTCCGCTCAGCTAGCGGCTGCAGCAATTAGCAAACACTGGTGGAACTGAGCGTCTGCTGAGCGCATTACACAAACTGCAGCTCTACCGAGATCGGCTCGTAAACGGCATCAGCGAACCCATAGAGACATTGTTGTGATAAAGTGCTGAAGTGTTGGAAAGGGTAGGAAGTTCTTAAAGAGACAGACGCCCAATTTAAAGTTGTCAGATACGGCTATGATGCAATGTCAAAGTTTCGTTTAAGTTGATTTTGATATAGAATTTTGTTATCAACTGAAGGTGACATAGTTTCTTGATTGTGCTATAAAATAGCACTATGTGTCCGGAAAATACATAATACCTCCCTTTAAGCTACACATCGACACATTCTATGTTCACAGGCTAACACTGAGAAACATGAGGACATTTTAGTGCTTTGCAATGGTATTTATGTCCCTCCAACATCTTCATATTTTCTCACTTTACATTCACAAAAATGCTATGTATTTAGGGGTAATTTAAGTAATTAGGTAGGGCAGGTGAAAGCAAATGCTATCACAACCCTGAAATCACAATGGAGTGTAGTGGTGGCAGCATCATGTTTTTTATACATGGACACATTAAAAGCTTGAGTTGAAGTTCACCTTTCAGCCGGACATCAACCCTAAACAATGAGACGATTCACATGTTCAAATGGACGATCGTTTTTTTAAAAAAAAGGTTTTATTGGCTCTAATGGCCTTTATTTGACAGTGAATTGACAGGAAAGTGGGTAATGAGAGAAGGGGGAAGACAGGCAGCAAAGATCACTGGGCCGGGAATCGAACCTACCACGGCCACATCGAGGACTGAGGCCTCCATATGTGGGTTGTGCTGAACCCAAACGCCACCACAGCACCCCAAATGGACGATTGTTTTGAAATATTTTGAAAACCATGAAACATTTCCCTTCCAGTTTGCAATTATTAATTCTATCTCTGTTGTAAAAATTGGGGTTGTAACAATAAATCGGCCCAGATTTCCTGGATTTTGGGAGATCGATCGGCACGATACTTGCATGTAAAGCCGACCTTTTCGCTGATCTTGCCTGCCTCGGCAAAAATCTACAAATCAAACACTGTCCTCTTTTGCTCTGCTGTGAGAGAAGTTTGACTGTTAGACTCACAGTTGGCAATTAGTTAACAATAGTCACCCCACAGTTGTCAACTCAGCAACTTTCTTGCTGTGTCTTCCAATTGGTATTGGCCAAAATCGGAGAGATCAGGCTTCTTAAACGTCGGCCGGAAAACTACAACCGGTGCACCCCTGACAAAAACATTTAAGTATTTTACTGTAAAGCGTCAAAACGTGGAAAAGTTCAAGTCGGGAAAGTCGCGTGACTTCATTTCTTGGACTCTGCTGAAAAGGATTTGCTGAGGAGCCAAACACGAAGCGACCGAGCGCCGTAACTGCATGGCGACATGTTTCGCTCTTTGTGGCGAGCGACGAAGCCCTAACTCAGCATCTGTGTTTACGCCGAGCCTCGTGGGTCAGCAGAAACAACGGAAACAAAGACGCGCCTTGCGGTGAGCGGCTCCGCCTTATCAGGCGAGTGCGGCGATTTGAAGATTACGACCGGCAAGACGCGAGAGAAAGGAGACGCATTCACACCCGCCGTCAATTACCCGGCGCGGTGACATTGCGGAGGACATCCTCCCATCTTCTCGGTTCTCCTCCTCCCTCCGCCGTCCCGCTCATCCCGCTCTGCTGCCGCCTGCCTCCGGTCAGGAGGAGGAAGCGACCGTGAATCTGCAGAGGCCCCCGAGCAGAGGAAAGGTCAGAGTCCCTTCCTCCGCCTCGGGACGGCACAGACCTATGCAGCTCTTTTCCATAGCCGCCGTGTGTGAGCTCATTTTCTCGCTGTCTGCCTCTCCTTCACTCTTTCCTCCATTATCCTACATCTCTCTCTGTACCCCCCTCCCAAGCCTTCCCTCTCTCTTCCCCGTCTTCTCTTCTGCTTCTCCATCTGGGCTTGTGTGCACAGGCACGGCGTTCCACTCCATGACACACCGGAGTCATTTCATTTGGCAGAACAGTTGGTGTCCCGCCGATGTGGGGTCCCACCGGGAGTGGCAGGCAAAGACAACTGCTATTTAGCTGTGCGCGCACAGACCGGTCAGCCTGCGAGAGAGGAAAACCGAGATGAGGATGAACAGCAACAAGAGCAAATAAGAAAACCTCCATATTCGCACCGAGGCAGGGTTTCATCCGAATGACTTAGAATGGCCTAAAGCCTCGACGCCAACCACGTGCTTCGATTCATTTCAGGGCGTCTGCGCAACCTGAGAACATTTAAAATTCATGTATCTAAAATGGAGGCCTTAAAATGTCTTTAAACTCATTTTAAAATGTAACACATTAATCACAGGTATTGTTTTTTTGTCGTTGACAAACTAATCTCATATATTCTAGTTTATTTTTCTCGCAGGACTTTTCTTTCAGGCAAACGTTGGAGTCGCACACAGACATCTTCACTGCCTTCTCTGACTCCAGGCAGATGACTCTACCACTAACTAGCTGCTAATACACCCCTGCTAGCTCGCTAGCTAGCTCACTAACGTTTTGGTCTGTCGTTGGGAGACAGTTGAGACGATTGCTAACTAGCTGCTAAATTATCCCTGCTAGCTGGCCAGCTAGCTAGCTTTTATGCATCCATCATTGGAAGGTAGATAAGACACCTGCTAACTCGCTGCTAAATTACCCCTGTAGGTGGCTAGCTAGCCTTTTTGTGTCTATCATGGGTAAGTGCAAATTTGTCTCCAGTTGACTGGACGACGCCCGTCTTTGCCGATGACTCACTTTTGTTGCCAACTCACATAATGTTATTTGCATTCTGTCCATATAAAATATGTAATTTTCTTTTGTACATTTCTATCACGACACAGGGCTTAAATTTTATTCGTATTGGTCTTAAAAATGTTTTTAAAAAACGTAAATTTGAGTTGGTGACACCTGCAGAGACCCTGGATTTGGATGACTATGACTGACAGCTCGTCAGCACCCCCAAAACCAATAAATAAAATTATATTTAGAACAGAAATCCATCGAAATGAAAAACATTTTGATGGATTTGTACTATATATTCACTCAAAACTTGACCTGAGCTCCTCTTTCAAGAACTCTTGCATCAGTGCAGCGTGGCACAGAGATGATCAGCATGTGGTTCTGTTGGGGTGTTGCTTGAGCACCTCTTTTCCTTCCACTCAACTTTCCATAGTTATATGTGGGCACAACCAACAGTTTAAGCAATTACCTTTTGTGGCTTCCCCTCTTTAAGGAGCGTTCCAGTGAAAAATAGATGCTTGGAAAACATTTTAGTTAATAATTGAGATACACTTGAAGGCCCCTAAGTGGATGTTGCATAATTAATTTAAAGTTTGGTAGGAAATATTGATGATTAGTTATAAGTATACAGTGCTAAATTAAACAACATATACAGTTGATGTCTAATACAAACAATTTGTTTGATATTCAACCAATTTTACCGACAGTCTATGCATGTAGAAATCTGCATTTTCAGGCTCAGTCTGGCTGAGATAAATTTGACTTTGTAAACTGGCGCTTGCAAAAGGCGGATGACGAGCTCACGGTCCGTGACGCGCACAGAGTAGACCGGTACCGACTACACAGAGCTAACAGGGAGGGAGAACCGAATGTAAAAGTGGAAAGAGCTTGTGAGAATTTATTTTAGAGTCGCCAGTCAGGCGTTTCCTGCACTGCAAAAAACACAAAATCCTACCAAGTGCTTTTGGTCTAGTTTCTAGAGCAAATCTCTGAAGATAAAACTTACTTATAAGTGAGCTTGTTTTGAGTCAATAAATCTTTAGTATTGATGGAAAAGTCCTGGTTCCAGTGGCAGGTCATGTCACTCATAACATGGAAAAAGCGCCATGTTCTAAGTAAAATAATATACCAGTGGAAATTTAATTTTTTCCATCAATATTAAGGATTTATTGACTCAAATCAAGCTCCTATATCTTACTGTGAAGTTAGTTTTGTCTTATTTCAAGTGTACTAAGATGTACCAGAAACTAAACCAAAAATACCTGGTGAGATTTTGTGTTTTTGCAAAGTGGCCGACACAGATTTAAAGGTGCAGTCTACCAATTTCAATTTTGACTCATTAGGATTTTTATTAAGGAGGATTACACACTTAAAATAAATGTCCTCAGTTTCTTTGTTTTGTTTTGTTTTTATCACAGATGGCAGAAAGCACACAGGAAGAGCAAGCCACGGTTTGGAAATGACAGAGAAATGTTTGAATGTTTGGAATTAAGGTGAAAAAAAGCAGCATGCATTTAAATGTGACACTTGTAAAAAAAAACAAAAAACTGAGCAGTAATCTGCTCCACTTCAAAACCAGCCTCATGGATTATTTCAGCACAATCATCCCTCGTTATGGAAAAATTCACTGTCTTGTTCATTTCTATGTCAGCAGAAAAATGCAGCTTTTTTTTTTTTTTTGTTGGACCAAGACATAAATAAATACATGCTTGGAAAAATAGATTGCTTTAGGCTTATAATGGGTTTTAGATGGGACAGGAAGCACATGCAGATAAAATCAGAGTCTGGCTGTGGTGTCAGAGGCTTAAAAGCAGAGAGAGTTTCTCTCTCTCTCTTTTTTTTTTCTTTCTTTTTTGTCCCACATCTTAATCGTTCCCCCCTGTCTGTCTTCAGACGCCTATCCCAAAACGGAGATGATCTACACTTGGACCAAAGGGCCTCAGCATTCGGTGGAGGTCCCTCCCGAGTCCTCCAGCCTCGTCCAGTATGATCTCATCGGCCAGACGGTTTCCAGCGAGACCATTAAATCAATCACAGGTGAGCCACAGATGTCCTGTCAACGTTTATATTTATTTCTGCTTTAAATAAGGGTAGCTGTTTTTTTTTTTTAACACTCCACACCCCCAAGTCATTTTGCATATGAAAAAAAGAGTTTTTAAATTCACCCTTGAAATCTGAGTGAAAAGCACACAGCGTTGGGTACGCATGTAACGTTTGGATGCGGCTCCTCCGGTGATATCGGAGGGATTTTTGGAGCCTGGACACTTGCACAAACACGACAGTCTGTCAGCCGAAGCATGACTAGCACACAGCAGCAGCCTCATGAAGTAAACATCACGGATTGAGTCATTTCACAGGCCAACTGGTTCACCCGAAAAACTGATGGATCCAAAAACAGATTTAATGTATTTATTTATTTATTTTCCTGGGTTGTGTTTTTGCAGGACGGATGACGGGCGTAGATTTGACTGTCGGCTGTCGTTCACTGATTGTGCGCCGCTTGATTTTCTGTTGATCCAGGTGAATATGTGGTGATGACGGTCTACTTCCACTTGAAGCGGAAGATGGGCTACTTCATGATTCAGACGTACATCCCCTGCATAATGACAGTGATCCTCTCTCAAGTGTCCTTCTGGATAAACAAGGAGTCGGTCCCGGCGCGGACCGTTTTTGGTACGTAGATCAACTTCTAACCACCGCTTTTATTGTCCTGCATAGGGGGAAAATGCAGGTGCAACAGATATAAAGTTTCACACGAAAAGTAAAAATAAATAAACAAATAAAAACATACTGTATGAGAGTATAATGGAAAAATCTGTGCAGCTTCTAGAAATAGACATATCGGACGTTTTATGTGCGCTGAACTGGTTTTTATTCCATCAATTTTAAAATGAACACACTTAGAAATCAGGCATCATAAAAATATTTTTATGTCCCGCAATGCCAGGAATGCCCATGTTCCAGTTCAATTTTTAAGTCTAGAGTTACTATAAATGAACAAACTCATGTTCATAGTTCACCTTAAAAGCACTGAAGTAAATTCACATCTGCAAAACCAGGTAAAAATATATATTTATATACAGCTCTGGAATACAATGAAGAACTCCATTGAAAACCTCATGGTTATTCCACTAGATGGTGATTTCTGAGTTTAAACATTCATGTTGTTTCTAAACGAATCTGAATTAGTTTTTATTCGAGGCCTGCACTGCGTCCTTTTCGTTATTTTGACCATTTCTCATTTTCTGCAGTTAAATACTAAATTTTTGTTTGGAATTTCAGAGACATGGTATTAGTAGTTCATGGTATAAAAGAGCAATGTTCAGTTTACTCAAACATATAATTATAGAGAGTAAAATCAGAGAAACTGATCATTTTATATGCTCTCTTATTTTTCTCCAGAGCGGTATTTTTACATATCAGGCCACGACGTCCAAATTAACGTTTTCTTCGTTGATGTAAGCTGCTCTCATATTCACATTTGTTAAGATTTTGTAGTCGGAAAGTAAATTTGCATAGAGAGAGAGAGTGAGAGAAATGGGGAAAGACATCCAACAAGAGTCTGAAGGTTTGGAGAATCGAACCTCAAACTGCTGCGTCGATACTGTTTGCATGTTTTCGTTCAAAGACAAGTTTGGTTGCAGATGTCTCATCCAACTTAAAGCGGCAGCAATTGTGATTCATCCGTAAACGTTTGGCTGTCGTCCAAGAAATGCTCTCTAGGACTCAGCTTGAGGTCACTTTTCCCTTTAGAAACACTTACACATCGCTGAAACCAATTTATATGTAACATGCTTGTTTGCTGAGCAAAAAGATATTGTGTGACCCTAAGTGGAAATGTGTCTTGGTTGTTGCGTGGTTTAATAAAGCCCCGGGGGGATTAGGGCCGCTTTCCTGCAGTCGTCAACATATATGTCAGTGCCTCTGCTTCCTTTTCCCAAAGCGTTCAGCGTGACGGAGCATCACAGCGGCTGACATTGCGTCATCCAAGGCTCTGAGGCGGCAGCGGCGTTGGAGGGGTTCCTGCTGTTGTTTTAGGTGTTTTGAACGTGTGCATGTGTTTGTTTGGGACGAACGGGCGGCCGGCCGGCGTTCAGATCCGTCCCCGTCTGCCCTGCACCTGCAGTGTGTTTAACTCCCTGCCTCTGTGACCCATTTCCAGGATGGGGAAAGTTTCATCAAGAGGCGAAACGGGAGGCAGCAGCTTCTTGTGTTTTTCACGGTCTGTCACGTTACAACCACAAACCTCAGTTTATTTTACTGGGATTGTGAGACAGACTGACATAAAGTTGCACATAGCTGTAATGTGGATGAAAAAGGATCCTCACACGTTTTCACAAGTGAAATACGAAGGACGGCGTCCATTTTTAATCAGCCATCTTTAAACATCTAAACACTGAAAATGTCTACTCACTTTTTTCACAAAGTAACTCATGCTGTCAGATTGGATGGATGGCATCCAGGGCTGCAATTAACGATTATTTTAGTTATCGATTAATTGATTATTCTGACGATTAATCGATTGAATTGGAATTTTTCATTTAAGCCTGTTTTCCCAAATATTTTTATTAGAGCCAAACAAATTACAATATACAATTCTTACTTAACATATACACCTATTAATACACTTAAAATATAATACTGATGACACAGTGCATACGAAAAAATAAAACATAGGAATGCACCAGTTTAAGCCCTCTTCCAGTAAAGCGACAGATAATTTAAGCGTTTTTAATACAATATTAGAAATAAATCTGACGACTGTTTTTGGATCAACCAATCAATAATTGAATATCAAATGGTGCTTAAAATCATTTGAACCAGGTGAAGTTAAACCAAAGAGTTCAGGGTAAAGCATACTTACAAAGTTAGTTTTTTATTTTATTTTTTATCTTAAATGCAAAATAGATGGGGTTTTTTGTGCAGTTTTGACTTAATTAAAGCTCTGAATATAATGTTTTTTCACAAGCCGGCCTTTTGTTTTGAGTCTATACACTCTGGTTAATAACTAATCAATTACTAAATTCGTTTCCGACTCTTTGATTAATCAATTCATCACGTTTAATCATTCAGGTTATGTTCTTATCTGTCTGTTCTGACACAGATCGCGAGCCTCCTTCCTTAGCCACATGTTGTAAAGATGTATTTCTCTGTCTCTTTAGTCAAAGTGCAAACCCAACAAATGAACCTGAATCTCTTTTATGACGTATCGATAATCTACTGTAACCAGTCAAACCAGTTTGTTTATCTGAATGAAACCCTGACATATTCTGTGCGGACCCTGTTGTTGATTTGTTTTGAACGGCTTGTGTCCGTAGCCAATAGAACAAGCTAATTGCCATTTCCAGCAGTAAATCCTGCACACTGAATTAATTACCCAAACAGAACACCACTTTCACAGCAAATGGGATTTTCCATTAGCGCTCTTACTTAACCAGTGGGTCTCCTTTTAAGTTTTCGAGCTCACTGCAACATTTCGAGCTAATTTTCTCCGCGTGTTCACTTTAGCCGCAGGTCACCTGTCAATGTCAGCCGGCAGCTTTTGACTGACAGGTAATTATATGGCGGTCACGTCTGGGCAACAGACAGAGCGCAAGGACTTTAAAGAGCGCCCCGTTCCTGTTCTTGTTCTTGCGACCAAAGGGGATTTTCTCCAAATCACATTATTGCTGTTTGTTAATAATCCCAAGGACAAGCAGCCATCTACACACACGACCTTGTCTTTCCGTTCGGTGGGGCCTTTCTTCTCGAAGCAGCGACGACTCTCTAACAAGCATCCATGATGTGCGGGAGCATGAGGCTCGGTCGATGTGTCCTCTGGCTCTGTGACATATAAACACCCCTTTACTTTTTACCTTTGCTTCCGCTGTGGGAGAGAGTCGCAGATAAAGACGATGGAGCAGGATAGATGCGGTTTATTCAACTCTAAGCTGGTGGCGTTGGGTCTTTTGATACAAGAATAGCATTTGGAGGCAGAGCTTGCATGCTAGCAAAAATAATCCTAGTCGATATGAGAGAGCTGCACAGACGTCACAAAGCCTTTCATTTGTCACTCCTTTACTTTAACGATTATGGTATTTAGCCTCGTCAGCCACTGTTGACTCACCCAGTGTAGGAAATACATTTTGGATTTAGACATATGATTCAGTTGCTTAGCATGATAATAACCGATTCTGATCAGCAGTAGCATCAAATGTGAATTGGATCTTTTGTTACCCAAGTCCTCAGAAGTCTTAAATCGGTAGGAAACTGAGATTTCCAAACCGAGGAGTTCAAGTTTGACAGACTCGCTTCATTTCATTTTGAAGCTGAGAATTTAGACAGAATTTTCCAGCTGAGCGGTTCGGTTCTTTGCCTGAAGCGGAGAAGGTCAGGGGTCATGTTCAGGGTGGACTGAGGGATAGATTCACGATTTGCAGACTCATCTGAAGTAATGTGGCGTTGCTGAGGTAAAGAAATATCTCTGCCAAATGATGAGGCCAGGTTATTGTGACGTTCAAAGATGAGACAATATAAATCGCTTCTAAATCTTTCTACATGTAATGTGATCTTTATTTCAGTCCGATTCGACTGAAAAGCAACTAAAGTTATTAGAAGTAGAAGTTGTTACAAAAAGGCTTGTCAGTCTCTGCAAATCAATCTTCTTTGGTTAAGGTCGATCAGCATGCCGTGTCTCAATTTGACGGTGCTCCAAGTCTATCAGACTGTGGAGACATCTCTGGCCCGCTGCCCTTTTGAAGCGCACCCACAAATTCTCTTGTCAAATTTAGCTCTGGACTCTGGCGAGTCCAGATCCAAAACCTCCAAAGTTCCCGTGAAGCCATTAGTTTGTCGAACTGACAGTGATTCAGAAAAATTAAATCCCATCCCTCATTGTCATCGTTTCTAGCAGAGAAACGACGCTAGAAAGCTGTTTCTCTTAGTTTGTCTCTTAGCTCAGCGCCGTTCGGAACTGTTCACACTTTCAGCCATTTTCACAAAAACCTTAGTGTCGTGTTCAGAAGTGACCCCAGAGCGCGATGCTCTCTGCCTCTGGTGTTCTTTTAGTAATTGTCAGAAGATTTTAGGAGATCTTTTCTTTGGTCTTTCAAACCTCCTCCTTTTTTGGAGGCGACTGTGGCTCTGTGGTTAGTAAGTTGTCTTGTGATCGGAAGGTTGTAGGTTCGATTCCAGGTTCCTCCTGCCACATGTCAATGTGACAAGGCACTTAACCCCAAGTTGCCTACTAATCTGTGTATTGCGAATTAATGTGTGTGTTTCACACACATGGGCTTTAAGTGGTCAAAACGACTGGAAAAGCACCATATAAGTTCAGTCCATTACATCAATAATTGTCAACTAATTTAGTAATCAAACAATTAAAATCCCGACATATTCAGAGCCTTAATTAAGCCAAAACTGTGCAAAATATGCATTTCTAAGTATTAGTATAAGTTTAACCCAAAACTCAATTGGGCTAGTTTTAGCTTCACCTGGTTCATATTCATTAAAGGAATTCCATATTATTGCATAAAGTTCAATAATGTTTATTTCCTTATTTAAAAAATTAGGGAGGTTATATAAAAATGTTTTAGTGGTAAAATAAAAAAATCTGTATAATCTGTATTAATCGTCAGAATAATCAATAGAACAATCGATTAGTAAACTAATCGTTAGCTGCAGCCCTTTACAAATAGCACAGCTGTGACTGTTGTTGCATCTAGAACAGAGAAACTCGTTTTTCCATTCATGCAACGTGACTGTTGATGTTTCCTCCAGTCATCGGTGACTGTCTTTATTGAGCAACGTCTGATTCTGTAGGCGTCTTCGTTTTGCCCTGTGACTTTTAAAAACAAACAAACAAAAAGTTCACTTTTGCTTTTGGAAGCGGAAAAGAGAGGCTCTGCCATGGTGGCCTGTCGCCAGGTGCTGCGCCAGACCTTCAGAGGTCAAACTGAGTCCACGTCTTGTTGAGTCAGAGCTGCTTTGGATTCAAAACGGGACCGGGTTTTCTGGTTTTGGCCGGCTTGACAGGCCTACTTTTATATTGCTGCTATGCAAAGAGAGCAGGATGGCCGGAGCCAGAACCAAACGAGGAGAAGCAGCTTTCAGATTTTACTCCCTTCTAATCTGGAACAAACCTCCAGAAAACTGCAAAACTGCAGAAACACTGAATCCCTTTAGATCAAGGCTAAAAACCCACCGGTTTAGCGTTACCTTTGATTAATAGTATTTCAAACACTGATCAACAAATTTGATGTGTGTTTGGTTGATGATATTGATGACTGCATTTGACAAAATGTAATGTTTGTTACTTGTGTCATAATTCTATTATATTTTTTGGATGTAAAGCACTTTGAACTGCCTTGTTGCTGAAATGTGCCACACAAATAAACATGGAAATCTCAAACACACACTAAAAGAGCATATAGGCACCACTAGGTTTCCATAGCAACCGTTATATGAGCGGTTTCACATTAAACCGATGTTTGGGAGTGCAGTGAAAGAACAAAAAAAGCCTTTTGGTGTCCTACCATCACAAACGTATAGAGTTAGCCAAACTCTACTTGGACTTGAGCTGGAGCTGTGTGTTTTCAGTAACTAACACTTTTGGTGGGTCTTGTGTAAAAGAAATGGATAAAATGGAAAAGAGCCTCGTTCCCATGGCTCAGTGCGGTGGAGGAGCTGTGACTCTACGTCCTCGGAAACTTTTTAAAGTTCACAGTTTTGTGAGTTCTTTGAAATAGCAAAGCATTTGGTGTACTGCAGCTGGCTTACCAGCTCTATAGTGAAATAAACAAAACCAAACATGGTTGTCATGGAGTTTCAACAGAATAATGATAGTAAGCATATGTTCAGATACACAAAGAAATGACACAAACATCCCTCCTCATTTTCCTGTTTCCTCTTGCTGTGTCTAATTAAAGTTTAAATCTCTTTTAAAAATAATCCAAGATGAATTCAAGTCTTCACCAGCGTTGCCAGTTAAATATTGCCGTCACCTCATCCTCAAAAATGCTTAAATTGCCCTTAATCTGCTGGATGTGCACACATGGTTCAGATCTGCTAACATTTAGGTCCCAGAAAAGCACCGAAAAAAAGAGCCTTCATGCTGAGAGAAGCACTAGTCCTTTCTGTACATGTTCCACATTGCAGAGAGCAAAATGGCTCATTATCACTCTGCAGTCTGTTAATGAAAGATGCAGATGAGAGCAACATTACTGTGCATGCATGGGCTATTGAACACTTGTTGTTTTTGCTTTTTGTTTTTTTATTCCAATTGTTAATGTGTTATTTTGGAGGGGGGAGGAGATGAGTCCATTTGTAGGGAAGCTGCGGATCCACAGCCAGAGAGAGAACAGCAGACACTCTGAAAGCAACGTTCTAATTCATTAATTTAATTGGGTTCAGTGTGTTTGTGTTTTTATGGATTTAGTGAAAACCTGATGTCTGAGGTTATTTATATATATATATATATATATATATATATATATGTATGTTCAGAGGAACTGAATACAAACTGAGAGGCAGCACAGTCAAAAGTACCAAGGAAGGTGATGAGTAATTTTCTTCTAGGTGGATTTTATTTTCCGACATTTTGGATTTCAGACATCTTAACCTTCCAGTAGACAAAAGTCTTACAAGATTTAGTCAGAATTGGAAACACATCTCCACTTCACTAGTTTGTACCGTTAGAAAATAGAAACCAAACCAAAGCACAAAATCTAAACAAAAAAAAATAAAAATAACGAGTAAGATTATTAACCTAGTTTACAAACTCATCTACACAACTAAATGATGTAAAACATTTAATCCGATGTCACTTTAAGGGAAATGAACAATACAAAACAAAAATTAAATTTGACTGTAGCTGGTAATCAGTGACATTATGAAAGCAGTAAACAGAAATAAATGACCAGAAATTCACCTTGTAACAGATAAACATTTGAATGACTCTAATGGTTCAGTAGTCTTATCTTTAAAAAACATTTCATGGATTCAAACTGCAACATAACGCCACCACAAACAAACGTGAAGCAACGTTACGACAGCAATGTTTAAGCTCGAGCTTTATGACCAATTATAGAAAGATGAACTAAATAAGAAATATGTTTAAGAGATTACATAAACTTGTAAAGTTTGTAGCATTTATAATTTGGAACCTACTTAATGTTTTTCTTTCAACAAAAACCACCATCACCCACGTAGCACTTTTGATTATATTTACAGACTTTCCTAAATCGGTATCGGCCACAATTGGAATCGTCATATATTTTAAAGAAAACTGCAAATGTTCACCCCTAGATTTCAGTTGTTCTGTACTAATACTATGTACACATTATGTACTATATAGAGTTTTCATTACAATGTTTCTATATTGTTCTATAGCCCACCTTTGCCTGAAAATACGACCTAAACGTAGGGAGATCCTCGGTTTTAACTATTTGTTTTCTGTACCAAATTTTCTTCTAGTGTCGGAGTGAAGAAGGCGAATTCAAACAAATGCTTGTTTAGAAAATGCAAATATCCGTGTGACTCGTCTCACCTTCTTTACTCGTTTTATTTTTAAGGCATCACCACCGTCCTGACCATGACAACACTCAGCATCAGCGCCCGCCACTCTCTCCCCAAGGTCTCGTACGCAACTGCCATGGACTGGTTTATTGCCGTCTGCTTCGCCTTTGTCTTCTCCGCCCTCATCGAGTTCGCTGCCGTCAACTATTTCACCAACGCACAGATTGAGAGGGCCAAGAAGAAGCCAGGCAAGTGTCCCCCCGTGCCCCAAAGCACGCCTGTCAAGGTGAAGGACACAGAGGAAGTGCAGCAGGTGAGGTGGTTTGTGTTTGTTTTTTCCTTATTTTCCCTCTACTCCTCTCAGGCTAGCTCAATAATCTGATCGCATTTTTACCTCAAGGGGCTCTCGGGCAGCAAACCCCATCGCATGGGCTCTCCGCTACCTGGCATTTAGCCTACACCCTTGAATGACGTGAAGAGAGTGCGCTTGAGAATAATTAGCTTTGCCCTTGTGTGTGTGGAGGATTTTGCAGCTGAATCAAGCAAGTCCTGATTCCAGGACGTGATATTCTCTGAATCTGTGGCTTCATGCACAGCAGGTTTTTTTTTTTTTGGTTTTATTTTTTGCTTTTAGCCTGGTTGTTCGTTCTGCTAATTCAATGCGACCACTGTGAGAGACTTGGGGTTGAATGGTTTATAAAGGTTTATAACCCCAAAGTGACTTGCATGCGCAGAAGAAGAACGTTGTTGTCACACTGCAGCGCGATGTTTACCGAAGTACCAATTGATGGAGCCGTTTAAGGATCGATTTTAAAGTTTATTCAGCAACGAGAGCCGATCGCATCAGATGTTACTTTGGAGTGTCATTTGGTGACAAATGTATTCCAGAGCTTTCAGATTTTATGTTGGCCAAGCAAAATTTTATTCCATTCCACAATTATGTGCTAATTTGTGTTGATCAAACTTGAAATCCTAATTATTGTGTTCCAGTTTATGGTTAAAGGGGCATTAACATGTGTAATTTACTCTTTTGAGCTTTACATGATGCTATAATGTTCATCAAAAACGTACCTGGATTGTTGCTTAGATTCTTTCCTGCATGTTTGAGAAATCCTTTAATCTCCATGGTAACCATTCATCTGTAAAAACCGCCTGGGTGGACCAAGCTCCGCCTTAGAGGTGAAGCTCCAGTTTCCAAGCTTTGAAGCTTCCGCCTCACAGAGCAGGCCTCTCCCATTCAGCTCCTTCAGACTAACCAGTAGCAATTAGCAAACACCTGGTGGAACTGAGCATCAGCTGAGCTCATTATAGGAGCTACTTCTCAGCTGGTAAAAATGTTGTTTAAGGGTTAATAGAGGAGCCATGTTGCGATAACTTCCTGAAGGCGGAGTTTAAAAAAGAGCAGGAGCTTCTTATAGAGACAGAGGCCCAATTTCAAGACGCAAATTTACAAATTTGAATTAGTTTTAAGTCATATTTGATATATACAGCATTTTTACTGAAGGTAACGTAGTTCCTTGGTTGTGGTTTAAAATGGGACTATGCGACTGGAACGCAGATGATGCCGCCCCTTTAAGTTCAAGGGGTGTGATTACTTTTGCGAGTCAGAGTGCATGAGCAGCATGGGAGCTGACATGCCAAGTGAATCAGAACCAATGAGCATGTAGCTACTGTAGAGATTCAACACATATTGAATATGTTGAATACACACCACAAAGTTACTGCCAGATTCTGTGTGTTCTCAAAACCCAGTTTTAATAGTTTGTTCAGCTGTGGAGGCGAGAAGGAGGACTCTCATTTCCCCGGGTGTGTACAGTGTGTGAATCCGTATATATAGATCCACTGATCGGTGACGCTGACACAACCCGGCAGCGCGTACAGTACGTCTGTTTTACACTAAACACTTTAAGTTGCCCCCTCCGGTCCAAATCCCAGCGTGGCGTAATCGTGCCTGAATGCGGTACAGTGACAACGGCACTTCAGTGGATTAGCAGGTTGCCACAGCAACGGAGCCCTGGTGCATCTGTATAGGTTTCAGAGAGCCTCCTGCTCCGGGGCGGCAGGGGAATTAGTGCTGGTTTCCTCGACAGGGAGAGAGAGGAGAAGGCCCCGTTAGTCCGAGGCCCGGCACTCGGGCCCGGGGGTCGTTGATGGGTTTAGGCTCACAGGCTTCCGGCTTTTCCAAGCCAACACACACACACACGCAGCCATCCCCGACCATGCTTTGGACACAATAATAATATCGGATCCTTTCAATTTTCAGAGTGGATAGTTGGGGTGGGGGGCTGGATTATTTCTGCAAATGCCTCAGTACCGGCATCACTCTCTCCCCGCTTGGGAAAAAAAAACATCAACTCTCGAAGGATAAGCTCCTTTGATGCTACGCTGCATTACCACCAGGATGCAAGCGCTACTTACTTTCTGTCTTAAGCTCGTGTGAAATGAGTGAAATCCTCGTTAAGTGACATCTGTGATGCACGCGCCCTTTCGTCCGCCATCTGTGTCAGAGGAGGGGGGGGGATGTAATCTGATCAATAGCTCAAGGCTGATGTTTGCCTGATGCACTTTTCACTGAAACAATCCAGGCCGGTTAATCATGAAGCATCACATGCTCTAGAAACCATTCACTTTGTAGGTTCTTATTTTAGCTTATATAACAATATTATTACGGTAGCTGTATGAGCGGGATGTACACACTCGGTGACAAAAGACGTTAGTGGCGCCCCAAGTGGAGCAATCGTGTTATAGCGGTCAGTCAAAACCTAGGATGTCACTAGACACAAAGAATAACAGATAAATTAGCACTTGATGGAGTTTCCGATTGAGCTGGGAGCTGGTTCTCTGAGCTCTAGACACCCGCCAAGGACCGCACCCAAAAGGTCAGAGGTTGCACTAAGTGTGAAAGCCTGTTGAGGTTCGTTCAGAGCATGCCTCGGCATTTCCAAGGGGTTTTGGGTGGAGTTTGGTTAGCCACGTCCAAGTGAGTTAAGGCTTAGGCGTCATGCAGAGGGTAAATGACGGAGAAAGAAATATCATTATGCTACAAGATTACAAGATTTTTTATGTTTTTATATTTTTCCGGGTGTTTTGGACCAATGAAAAGATATTATGTATCTCTTAAGAGTGTTTTTACCTCATGAATTCACCTCCACCTAAAGAAAGAACATCTTGAAAATGCCCTATTGACATGACTTTCTCTCATCCTTCACAGCAAGTTCCCGACACCAACGGCTCCCTGAGGAAGCGGATGAATTACGTCTCGCACCAAGACCCAGCGGGCCAGCCGAGAGCCCAGTCCACCACCAACATCTCAGGGCTGGGAAGAGGAAGGCAGCTGAGAGCTCTAGCCGGCGGCGCCAACGGCAGCTCCTCCACCCTCTCCCGCTCCAGCCCCAAGTCCGAAAGCCTGCTGAGCGTGGCCTCGTCCTCGGCGCAGCTGGTGAAGGGCACGCCTCAGCCCGCGGCGTCCACCCCGGACGTGATGGCGGGGACGCCGGGCCGGCGGGATGCCGCTCCGCCGTCTCTGCAGCACCTGCTCGGGCCCAAGCTGGAGCGCATCCAGATGATGGGCAACAAGCTGGAGCCGAAGCAGACGCCGTGCTCCCAGCCGACCGCCGCCGGAATGGGCGGAACCAGCAAAATTGACAAATACGCCCGGATCCTGTTCCCGGTGTCCTTTGGGGCGTTCAACATGGTCTACTGGGTGGTCTACCTGTCGAAAGACACAATGGTGGCCAAAGGGGGATAAATCTTGCTGTGGCTTTAAGGTTCATTGTGATTTCCTCTAGCGTGGATACAACAACAACAACACACTGCTGGTTCTTACCAGACAGTTCAATGTGCTCATCCGCCAACAGTGGATCCTGGAGAACGCGTTTGCGATGCATTTGCTGAAGGACCACTAGCATGGAAACAAATCATTATAATTAGGACAAACTGACTCAGCTTAAGAAAGAACATGCGCACACTGGAGTACTCCACCGTCCTCTTTCTATTTCACATTGCCTCATCTGATTGTCAAGGTCTCCAACTGCCCGGTGATCCATTCGGCCTGGAGAAAGCCTGGGGATTTGTCATTTTCCTATTTTTGTACCTTGTACCTTTCAGGATCCTTGGATATGTCATCAATCGGAACTGAACCTCGCCCACAATGTAAAATATATATATATGTATAAATATTTATTTAT
The DNA here is from genome assembly GCA_903066825.1 of Alfaro cultratus. NCBI lineage: Eukaryota > Metazoa > Chordata > Actinopteri > Cyprinodontiformes > Poeciliidae > Alfaro > Alfaro cultratus. Next base: position 70,728 of record CAEFZX010030670.1, on the reverse strand, counting down.
TAGGCTAAACAGATTTATATTTAATGTACAAACCTGATGCACTGTTGTGCCAGTAGATTTAAGCATTAAATCGATCGGAGAGCACAAAGAGATCCGCGTTGGTCTTAAATGCTCCCTGGAAAAACGAGTGTCAAGCTGAAAAGAAGAAATTTGATGAGAAAGTCCTCAAAACCGAAGCTTAGAGGAGCGCCGGTCACGAATGGATGAGCGGCGAAAGCTTCTTGCGCCAAACCTCCATGCGGAGTATCTGCGTTGCACGAGATGGATTAAGCAACACGTAGAGAGAAAAAACAAGATGAAATGTGGGGATAAATCAGGAAGGAAGCGGAGGAGACATGATTACAGTAGGAGGGTTTATGCTGCTTCACTGTCTGGCCAAGATTCATACTTTGATTACTTAAAATGTTTAAAAATAATCCACATGAGCAAACAAAAACAAAGAGAATTGAAAGACATTTGCTAGTAGATCATAGTGGGGGGGAGTAAGTTGCTGTTTCTTCTGGAGCCATTTTGCTCTGTTTTTAATGCGTTTCGCTGGAAATCATCTGCTGTGCGACACAGAAAGTTTCTGAGACACAGTAGCGGTGTTACTGAACCCGCTCGAGGGCGTCGTCAACCCAGACACCTGGATGGGGTTTCATCTTGTTTCAGGCAGCCAGATGTTACCTTATTATCAGTGCAGCTGTTGGTCACTTAGACGGCAGCGCTTCGTTTTCCTGCAACTCATACACTTAGCAGTGCCGTTGCTTTCCATTCATTGAAAGGATCATTCGGTTTCTTCAAGGTGAGGTTTTGCGTGAATTGTATTACAACACGCGGTAGATGTTATGCTGCTGAAAGTTTGAGGAAAACTGAAGAAATCCTCAGAGGAGCGGAAGGTCAAAACCAAATTCCGACTGGAGTGAGTTTCATATCCAGTCCACATAAAGTGGAGTCTATCCATCTGTAATCTTTCGCCTTATCCAGGCTTGAGTCAGCAGGCTGAACGGATAACTCCAGTTAAAATCACAAAACCTTAGAAAGTATTTTTGTCTAGTTTCTAGTGCAGATATCGTAGTACTTGAAATAAGACAAAACTAACTTACAAGTAACGTCTCGGCAAGAAGTAGAAGTTCTAGTTTCACTAGTAGATTCTTTAACTTATAACATGTTATAAATCACAGGTGTCAAACTCATTTTCGTTTTGGGCCAAATTAAGATCATAAATGCTCTTAAAGGGCCAGTCGTGCCAGAATGTATTGATAAAACCTGTTCGCAAGCTGTTAAAATATCAATGAATTCTTACAATTAAATAATATTATTGAAGGTCTTTTCAGCCCTTCCAGGTTTTCATGATTCTTCTTGTGACGTTTTTGCAATAAAAATCAAAGTGTTTGTGGTACTAATTTGGAAATATTTGTGATATTTGTGCTTATTTATGATGGTAAAAATAACTTTTTATTACTCGCTGTACAGATCATGGACTATAATCTGACATCAATTAAAGCTGAGGCAGCTGTTTAGTACAAGTAAGAAAGTTTTTGGCCATTTTTGAGAAAAATCTGCAATGAACCCCCAACTATTAGTGCAAAAATGCGGGGATTTGTTTGATTTTGTGTGGATTTCCACTGTAATTCTCAAGAAACTGGAGGGACTGATTGATATAATTTGATAGTAAACAGATAAAAACTGCATTGACTTGATTGAAAACATAATATTCAAGCAGACTTAATGTTTGTCCTAGAATCTAGAGGCCCACTTAAAAAGCCATGGCGGGCCAGATTTGGCCCACAGGCCTTGAGTTTGACACATGTGGTGTAAGTGAAAAGATCTGCTAGCACTTCTTCATGAGTATTAAGGAATTACTGACTTAAAACAAGCTCCTATATCTTGCTTGAAAAATTTCTTGTTAGTTAGTTTTGTCCTATTCCAAGTGTACTGAGGTATTTGCACTAGAAACTAGACACAAAAAAACCTATTTGGTGATATTTAGGGTGTATTCAGACCGGATAGTCTGGTGGACTCGGTTCGATTGGGGACTAAAATTGCAACATTTGTTAAATTTTCAGAACTCTAGTTCACATTCACACTGCACTGTGTCAAACGACTTAATCTAACTGAAAAACCTGATGTTTGTAAGTACTCTCGCTTGATAGAAATCTATAAACAGTTTGGTTTCTATCAAGATGCAAGAGAGGACTAAGCAAATTCCTCCATCCTATTTGATGATTATGTTCAAACAAACGAGGCAATTAGTTCAGTTTTTGTCATTTATTAAAGGTTTTAAAATTACAGCAGCAGCAGAGCGCCACGGCAATGGTGCAATAAGCTGATAAAAAGTTGTAAAACATCTTCAGACCATTTATATTCTGCTTTTCCTTGCTTAGTGTCGGCACACAGACCCGTTGATATGGCAACCGACACAACATCTTCGTTAACCCGCAGAGCAGAGAGTTTTATATTGACCAGAATGTCCCGCAGTGATGCTAACTTCCTGCTTTTGCAAAGGTTTCTAGTCAGGTTGCATTCAGACAGGTTTTCTACCGTTTTAGAGTCCACTTCAACCAGACCGAGACCGAGGTTTTCAGGCGGATCAGAGTTCGGTTTTTAAGTCCGTTTTGGAATTCAAATTTGCATTCAGACCTCCCCAAAAACTGACTTTCTAGACAAACGGATTAGAGTCTGATTCAGGACTCTAATCCTGGGTTGGTCTGAATACAGCCTTAGTGTTTTTTTGTTTTTTTTGCAGGGCTCTGTTTACTGCAGACTGCGTCACAACTAGTGAGGACGACTTCAGCGAACCTCCATCACTTGACACGTTCCTTAAACATCTCCGCAACAAACGAGGCCACGTTTATCAACTGTTTGACTTAGGTTAACACTTGAACACTCAATGACCCAGATTCCCATGCTGTCGCCGGCACATCCATTTAAAGTGAGCAATGCAAAAATAGATCCCTCCTTTTTCTTAGGTGAAATGGCAATGCGAAGTTTAAATGTTGCCTTCACTAAACATGGAAGAAAATCAACCAAATGATTTCCTCTTTTAGATGTGGAAGAGATTCTGGGCTGGTGTGAGATTCTCACACAGTGTGGCTTTCATTAGAAGCACAATGTATGCAAAAGACTTTAAGGAAATGTGTAAATGTCTTACTTTCTGTTTGTGTTGCATCTCAATTGGTTAACGATCTGCACTGCAAAAAACACAAAACGTTAAAAAGCATTTTTGGTTTCCAGTGCAAACAACTTAGTACACTTGAAGTAAGACAAAACCTATTCATGAGTAACTTTTCAGCAAGAAATGGGAGTTTGTTTTAACTCAGTAATTTATTAATATTGATGAAAACATACTGGTTATAAGTGAACTAACCTGCCAGTGGAACAATACATTCTATCCTACAGTGTAATAACACAAAAAGGCTTGTTCCACTGACAGATTACTTCAATCATAATTAGTACCTTTTCATCAATATTAAGGAATTATTGACTTAAGCTCCCATATGCTGCTGAAAAGTTAGTTTGTCTTATTTCAAGTGTACTAAGGTATTTGATACTTAGCAACATTTTGGGTTTTTGCAGTGTACCTGCAGCACACACCTGCAATGTTGTGAAAAATCTCCTAATGTATTAAATCGGACCTACGGCGAATGAGAGAGACGCTTGCTGCTTCCTCCTTTGCTGACATTGTTTTAGCTTTAAAACAGTAGTTTTAAAAAAAGTGACCTCCTCTTTTAGTTTCAACACTACGACTATGCCAATGAGACAAATTGTAATTGGTGGACTTCAAACCCCATGAAGGGTACAAATGGAAATGTTTTAAAACCTTCGCATACGCCGGTACGGAAGTTGATCCCTGCAACCTGTGGCTATTAAAAGCTAAAACTCGACCTTTCTTACTTTATTCATAAAACAGTGAAGGCCACAGCATCAGTTTGGCAGTATTTCAGATATTTTAAACAAAAAACTAATCAACAATTATCGATATTGACTGATATGAAACCCCTTTTTCTTGACACGTTTTTCAACCATAACGTCCAGCGCTACTTTAAACCTAACGCCAAGAAAATAGATCTACCTCAGTGTTCACACTAATGTCCGAGTCAGACAGGAAACTCTGAAGTATGTTATTAAATCCAGTGACAAGACGCACTGTGGCTCTTCATGGAAACCTGGTAGAATCTCAAAAGCTCGAGTCCGTTGGCCGTAATTTGATTCTTGTGTGACCAAAGGACACACACCATTATCCTGACAGCAATAGGCAACATGATGATACTAAATTGTCCTCCCAGTTCTTCTATTGCTGTAATAGGCTGGCGGAGGTGAAGTAGAGAAGTCAATGAAAATGGACTGTAGTGTGTTGGTGCAAATGCACAAGAAAACATAGTTGAGAAACCACAACAAGAGAAGATGATGGGAGTTATTGTTCAGCTTGCTCTGCTTATGGATGAGAAAGTTACCATGTATGGCATAAAACCTTCCATTTTGGGCCAGTGACTAACCAAAATGAGGTGGTACCAGTTGTCTTACTGAACAGTTGGCGGATGAGCACGTCTGCTGACGGACGTGTCACATGGACGGGGATTCATGATGCAATTTGTACCTCGTTTCTGCCTCTAATAATAACCGTATGGTCCATGTGTGGTTGTTGCTCCTCGTCGATTGGTTGGTCCAACAGGAGAGCTGATGTTGATGAGAAACAACTGGCTGATGTACAGATCGAGAACCTCCACACATCACTGCACTCTCCTGTAGTTAACCATGTGTGAAATTGATTTTGGCGTCATTAGCTCTCCATTGATCTCTGTTTTTTTTGTTGTTGTTTTTTTCTGTATTTGTCTCTAATAGGGTAAAACAAAGCATATCCCATTCAGAAAACACAAGACATCCGGGGGACTAATGAGGACCATGTCAGCAACAGATTGATGTTTGCTGCCCCAAACATAACCTTATATTCCATGATTTCTCTGAGCATGATTGATTGGAGCTGCCAACCAAGGTTGTTTTCTTGGGGGGTTTTTTTGCTGGTGCTTTGTTTTTCCTTTTCTTTCTAGATAAACCGATTAAAGATGCTCACTTTGACATTTTGATCCGAGGATCGGCATGCAAAGTCGCCACGAGAAGAGCTTTCAATTTATCACTATCAAGGAAATCTGAAGCGGCGACTGTCAAACAGTTTGCCTTTGAGTGGGTCCATGATGGAAGTTTTACACAAAACATGGCTTCACACGCCCTCTAGTGGTTCAGTTCACCACTAGATTTGCTTGCCATTTACCCATAAAGGCAAATAAAGGAATTTTATTTACCTCGAGGTTTGGTTTTAGGGACATGTGAAAAGGTGTTTGCACCTTTTCAAATGTATATTTTTTTAAAGGTAATTTTATTTTTTGCTTTTTTTTGGCACATGTAAATGTTTCATATCATTAAACAAATGTCATTATTGGAAAAAAGATAACCTCAGTGAGTACACAATTAAGTTTTTTAATGACGACTACATTCAAATGAGGGAGTTATCCAAACCACCTGTCATTATGTGGAAAAATAATTGCTCTCGTCTTGGAATTATGATAGTTTGGCTCAACCACATTTTTTGGATAATTGGGTTTAATGTCAATCTGTATCCAGGCCTGATTACGCAAGAAATCTGACAGGACTTGACTGGCAACATGGGATAGGCTGAAAGACCTCAAAAAGCAACACCCACCTTGCTCTAATAAAAACATGAAATATCAAATAGATTAAACACAAAGTCACCTATATTTACCAGACTTGAAATATTCACAAGGTCATTTGGTCAGTGTTCATGATTCAGCATTAACCGTGGGAGAGTTTCAAGGTCAAAACCACTGATGACCAAGAGGTCAAAGGGTGTGGAGTACCAGGTCCTAATCCGACACGACGGTTTTGAGCTGGAAAAGTGAAGAGACCCTCCTCCGGGTCGGGGAAGAGGTCCAGCACCAAGTGGAGGAGTTTAAGTATTCCTGGCTCTTATTATGGAGCGAGAGATCGACGGGCGGATTGGTGCCGTGTCTCAGTCTCTCGACTGGCCTGGGATCACCCAGTTGGTTGGAGGAACATCTGGGTCTTGCTACTTGGGCTGCTGACCCTGTGATTAAGCTGAAGATGATGAATGTGAATTAGTGAGACAAAATCTGTGCTTTTTGGATGTTGGAGATCCTGTTACATTAGTCATAAAACTAACAAACTTTAGGAAAAGAAGGTCATTCTGACTGTCAAGCATGGTGGTAGTGAGATGGTCTGGAGCTGATTTGCTGCATTTCGTGGAGCAATGCATTTCTCTATCTACCTGACCATCTTAAAGGAAATACAGCAACACTATGTCTGAATGGCTTAAAAGAAACAGAACAAAGGTTTTGAAGTGGCCTAGATACAGAATGAACTTCAGCTGAGATTTTGAATCAGGACCTTTAACAGCCCTTATTGCTTTTCTGCCGTTTTAAATGAAATGATCATTTATCATTTTGTATTTACTCAGGTTATCTTTGTCTGATGAGGACATTTGTTTGATCTGAACATTTCAACATGCCAACAAAAAAAGAACTTTGGAAAATGGAAAATATTCACAGCACTGTATAACTGCGACTACATCGCCTTGTAGAAACCGCATCGCTGAATATCTAAGACATCTAAGAAAGAAAAGACAATCCTGGACTCCATGTGTCTCTGTAACTACACAGTCAGAAATGGGTCCCTTTGTAATATGAAGTGGATTTAAGATTAGCTACTTTTAATTTTGCTTCAACATAAACAGAAGTACTTGGAAGGAAATACATCCACAATTTGAAAAGCGAAACTGATCCTGGCATAACATTATGACCAGAATGGGTCAAATGGTTGAAATTGTTGGTGTGCAAGTTGTGCGAAACAAGTTGAGATTTTTTCCTTATTCCTTATTGTTTGGTGGCTACACATCCCCATTTACAAACATATATACAAACATAATGGGTTGACTTTTTTCTATCAGAACTGGCATCAACTTCTTCACCAATCTGAGCTACAGATTCTCACATCAGCCCATTTTCTCTGCACTTTTAACAAATCCACTTGGACAACGTTCATATTTTTGACGGCCTGTGCCTCATCCCTCCTTCGGTATCACAAGGGATACACTTCGGACCCCCAGTGATCATGTACAGGAGGATTTACAGCCATTGGACGGAGTGAAGGCCGGGATGCATTTTGTTAGATCATATTTTCGCATTGTGGGAATTAAACGTCAATGGGCGCTGGCTCTTTTTGAAACTGCTGGTGTTGGCCGTTTTAGTCTAAAAGCGAGCTTTGAACCTTAAAAGATGTGGAGCATTGCCTGTGACCCAAAGAGCAGGTATCTCACTCAATTTATTTTCATTTGGTTTCAAGATGAGCAGCGTTTTTTTTCTTTTTTAAAAGTTATTCCTGACTGTGGAAACGGAGCGCAGTGTCTAAAACGAGCCACTAGAGGGTACTGCAGCTGCCTTTTTCAGACTTCAGGCTTTCGGATTGTTTAACTTTATAGGGTTCTGATGTTTCTACACTAAACCCAGACAAAGTAGTTTTCCTGTCTTTAAAGAAAGTCATTCTGAAATATTTTGCTTATTTTTTATTTCTTTCAAATCCAGTCATAATCCTTACAGCTTTCAGCCTACTGTGAAAATTATTTAAGATTTTACAAAAGGAAATACAGCAAAGATCTTGCAATATTTAAGACGGAAACTGGTGAACCTTGTGCTCACGTCATAATGTTACTCATAGATTTGGGAGAGAGAAAAATAAACTGTTCAATCATCGGTTAGCTTGAATAAATCGAGGCAAATAACTATAGTTCTTGGCTACTTCAATCAAGAGCTTGTGTTTCTTAAAAATGTTTTTCACTGTCCCCATTTGGTTCTCTGTTTAGTAGTTTCAATTTGTAGTAAAAATCCTTATTTGCTGCACCATCTCATCCTTTTGGTTTCATCTGTACATTTAGTTTTTGCTCTCTCGTGTTAGTTCCAGGCCTTTTCCCGTTTGCTTTGTAGATCCTTTGACTCACCTCCCTCTGCTTTAATTAGTCTCCCTCCCTCAGTTCCCCAGCCTTCATCCTGCCGCAGCTGTTCCAAATCTCCTTTGATTAGTTCATCTGATTCCGTTGTCGTTTTTTCCAAGCCTGTCTCAGTACTCAAGCTCCTGGTGTTTCGTTGTTATTTGCTTGATTCCTCCGTTGGAAAGGTTGTAGGTGGAAAAATGAACAGAAACACAACTTAAGAGAAAATCAGCAGGTTTCTCACTAACCCAGAATCCAATATGGCTGCCATGTACATAAAACGTAAAACTTCCACAGAAAGTTTTATGTTTCTGTGAATCCTCATTTAGTGACCATGTTGAAGTTTTGCATTGTTCAAATCGGAGAGAAATGCATTATTAGCTTATGTTGCTAACAGCGTTTAGCTTAATCAGTGAGTGCATCAGTGAGAAAATCCAAATTCTTATTGTTTTGACATAAGGCATCAATAGCTGCGCTTCCATTACAAATGTACGTAAAAACTTTGTTGAAATTCCGCTGATGTTGGAAAAACACAATTTGGTAATTGCAGCGCTTCCATTGAAAGAGAAACGCCAACATCCTCCCACCACTTCCTGTCGTCTTCTTCATCGTTTCCGCCAGTAGTAACATCTGGTTTTTGATCACATGACTCGTGTGATGCGAAAGAAAAGTGTTTCCATTGCACTTTTATGGAAAACACTCATTTTGATACGGCTGAAAAACCACCTCATCCTCGCGCAAAAACGTAAAAAAAATTTTTTTTGCAAAATTGGTGTGTTTCCATTAGGCGAATTTATTTTTGTAATTCCAATTTGTGCAGCTATATAGAACGGAATAGTATGAAAACGCAGCTAGTGAAATATGTACCAAACAATTTAGATATCACCAGTGACAACTACTTATAAGACATAAATTTCTTGCACTTTTTATTTTTTTTTATTTTTTTTACATGAACTCCTTTCTCTGATTTTCTTGAATCCTCTGAGAGAAAATGATTCCAGTTGAAATCCTCTTCTTTTCTACTGGTAAATGTTTGCATTGATTTCTAAAGATTCCTGGAGGTCACGACGAAACCTCTCGGTTCTAATAACGATGACTGTAGGAGCACCCAGCAGATTTTCTCTTCGCCACATTAGAGAAACCAAAAATGCAGAGCAGTAAGGTAAAAAAGAGAGAGAGAAAAAAGGAAGCATTAACACACTTGTACACGATCTCAGCTGGATTTTGCAATAAAAACCAGTGCAGCACCAAAGGACTCGTCTCCCATCGACTCGTCTATTAAAGCGCCATTTAATATCTCCTGCACTCATCTTTAGAAACTGAGACCCCAGAGATGCACATGTGATTTTAAAATTGTATGTAAAATATTGCTCTGCTTTTTTTTCTTTTTAATCAAAGTGAGAAGGATTTGTATATTGTGTAATTAGTCCTGACGCTCATGTTACGTGACAACACTCTGCAGTGCTGTACAGAAGTGATTTCCGACAGGCACTACGATGGACAAAGTATTTTTTTGTACTGTCTCATTTATTAGTCCCAATGTCCAGTTTGGAGGAAACGTCATTAAACATGTTAGATAAATGCAATGTTGTTTTGTTTTCATGGCCAAGAGGAAAAATGTTCAACAAAGTTATATCCCTTCAGTAAACAAATCAAATTTGTGGCCGAATCACCTTTCAATGCAGTTCTAGGTCCAAGTCTTTTACAAGTCTTAAAATGTAAATAACCACAACCCAGAGTGTTTAAGTCATATAAGTCACATTGTATTTTATTGAACGTGTCCGGTTACAATTAAAATGACAAACAGCAACGAAAACAATGAACGTTCAAAGGAAGTGTGAACTTATTAAAACCCATCCCTCCTCCAGCAGCATCACAAAATGATCTCCTCCTGTTTGTAAGGATCAAAATACCGTCACTCTGCTTTCAGATTCTTGCTTAATACAACACATTCTATAATATACTAGCAATGTTAACAAAAAGGTAATCATAGCAATGTTGATGCTAACAATGCTGTGTATCAACAACATAATACATCCAAGACACTTTCTCATATTTAGAGCAAACTATTTCCTTATGCAGAAATTTGAATCGTTTAATGTTTGGACATTGTTTTGCAGTCAAAAGCAGCTCTATGGGTTGCTTTGAACTTATTCCACTTTAATGAGATTTTAATTTGTCCGCAATAACTTCACCCTGTCCGTCTTTCTCAGCCAGATTCGACCCGGTGTTGGATTGTGACGGGTCGGCCTCCTCCGGACCTCCCCGGTTCGGACCAACAGGATGGTAAGTTCAGTTTGTTTCAAAGGCCTAAAGTATGTTGAATGACTCAAAGTAACTCTGTGAAAGGAAAACGCATGAAATCTGATTAAATAATTTTTATGTCTGGACGCCAAAGTCCCACAACCCGGACCCCATTTCAGATGTTGCGAGCCGATCAGAAGAGGTCAGTATTGTCAAAATTAACACCCGATTGGTGTAAATGTGGCACAAATTTAAAACAAGTTCACTTTCCGATTCCCAAATACCCAAATATAAAACACTCGTATAAGTTTATTGTAACAGTATCTTGCCAACACAGTAGTACCACTATAGCCGATAGCGACGAAGTCTGGTAATCTGCACCAAAAGAACAATTAGCTGAGAAATTCCCAAAGACTGAAACACAAGCATTGCACCCACCAATGTTACGCAACTTTCCCAGTTTGATTACTGCCAATGGAAAGTGATGTTTCCGTACAATTTCAGTCACGAAATACAAAGAAAGCTCACAAATAAAATCTGTCGCCGGTTGCCTCCTTTGTAGCAATGTGAGATGTTTTCATGTGCCAGCTGAGACCAGGTGTGAAGGCCCACGCGTTAGCTCTCTGCTGTTTGTACACGAGCGCGGAGGTTAAATTTAGCTGCGGATAAAAGGAGAGTTATTGTGGGAACTCTGGAGCTGAAGATGGCAGATGCAGACGGATTGGCAGAACACACGGAGGACGGAGGATCCGCTCTGGGCTTAGTTTCCATGGCAAACCGAGGAAAGCTGCAGCGAGAACAACGCGGCGTGCGCCACAGAAAGTGACATTAAATAAAGATCGGCGAAAAAGAAAAAGGATGGTGTGCTTTTGGGATGTTTTGTAGAGGTGAGGTCATCTGGCATCCAGCAACACAAACTCTACATTAACTTTCACTTGACTCTGTTTGCACCGCCGCTGCCAACTCAGCCTGACTGATCCTGTCTGATCACAAGTTTACAGACAGCTTTTCATTTCTACACATTCTGCTGACTCTTGTGTTGACATTTTGGGCCTGACTGAGCTGGTCAACGTTGTGGTCTGTGGTTTTTACCGCAGGTAACTTTATTTTCTTTGTAGGATGACAGACATGACAAGAAATGTGCATGAAATTTACCATAAATACAACAGAGTCAACTGCAAAAATTCAGTAGTAGTGCCTCAGTACTGCGACAGACTGGTGACCTGATGGATGGATGGATGGACGGACGGACGGATGGATGGATGGATGGATGGATGCCCTCAATATTAAGGCTCACCAGAGGAAACCCAGTTGTGAAGAAAGCAGGGGTCTGTCTGTCAAAACTACAGGACTGTTTTGAAAGTTGCAACTGAATTTTCTCAGAATTTAGTTTTTTTTCCTCAGAATTTTGACTTTTTGCTCAAAATTTGGATTCTTTTTCTTAGACTTCTGATTTTTTTTAATTCTTTTTTCCCAGAATTTTGATTTTAATCTAAAAATTCTGACTCTTTGTTTTTTTCAGAACTCTGATTTAATTTTTGAACTCTAATTTCAGTGTCATAATCCAGACTTTTCTCAAAATTCAAATTTTTATCTCGGAATTCTGACTTTGGTCTTTCGAGTTTCTAGTGGCCCTAATCCTCTTCCGTAGAAGCTGAATGTAAATGAAAGCCGCACTTTTCAGATTTTCATTTGTAAAAAAATCTTTAAAACTACTGAGTCCCCTTCTTTTACCTCAGCATAAATGACTACTTTGTGTTGAGCTGCCATATAAAAACTCCAATGTGACAAGTCTCACAAAGGCACAGTGCACTCCAAAGAGCACGTTCCTTTCTTTTCTTTCCATTTATTCTCAGGATTTAAAAGGTGTCTCTTTTAAATTCCACCTAACCCTGTGTGGATCTGTCACTGGAGATCAAATTGACTCAAGTGCTGGACTTTGTGCAAATCGCTGTGCACGGGCTTTAGAGGGTGACCTACCACTTTAAGAGTGTCAGAGCCCCTCGGTGGGCTCCTCATATTTTCTCTCTCGCAACATCTTTCTTCTGTCGGGGCATGGTTTGTTGCCGAGGTAACGGGCTCAGTCTTTTTCAGCACCGTCTAGTGAATCAAGCCATGCTGACGTGCAGGCTGACACCCCCCTTGTTTGACATGGCGCATGACAGACAAGAGAGGGGCGCGGGTTCTTCCTGAAACGTCTCCATGACAGATCAACCACCTGGTGCTGTGAAATGCGGCTTTATCAGAACCACTTGAACGGTGACGCACTGGATGTCACTGCTTTGCAGGAACAATCAAGCTGCTGTGAGCAGGGGATCAGAAAGCCGGCGTTGGCTGCAGAGATCTCCTTTTGAGCTGCATCAACCACTTGTTTCATCTCTCTCCAAGTCTGCTTGATGCGCTGCCATGTTTGTCCGACAGAGGACGCTGTGTGCCAGTATCTACAGTGAGTCGTGTCTCACCACATGGGCTTTTAGCATGCTAACCTCTGCTTTACAGGGGCTGTATTATCCACAGTGACACTGTGTAGAACAATTATATCACTATGTTGCCTTCAGTTGTTATAAAAATACTACATGTATGAAATATGATTAAAAAGACGTTTGACTTTTTAATGTAACTCCTTGAAATTGGGCCTCTGTCTCTTTAAGAAGCTCCTGGTCTTTCTGAATCTTCGCCTTCAGGAAGTCATCACAACATGGCTCCTGTAATAACCCTTTAAGAAAGTTTTTACCAGCGTTCTACTGAGAGGTATTTCTTATTATGAGCTCAGCTGATGCTCAGTTCCTCCAGATATTTGCTAATTGCTGCTGGCTAGTCTGAAGGAGCTGAGGAGGGCTGCTCTGTGAAGCTTGGAAACTGCAGCTCCAAGGAGGAGCTTCGTCCTTGAAGGCGGCGCTAGGTTTCGCCCAGGCGTTTTGAACAGCTGAATGGTTGCCATGGCGATTAAAGGATTTCTCAGTGAATTAAATAATCAAAGCAACACTCCAGGCATGTTTTTGATGAGGGAATAACCTTAAAACATGATGTAAATATCAAAAAGTTTATTTTACAAAATACTGCTCCTTTACAGCTCAGCTAATCGTAAACCAGCACCTTTGGGTAAATAAATATTTTTTTTTACATCAAGACAAAACTGGTTTAATCAACAATCCAGCCGATAGAGGCTGCGCACCTTTGTCTCTATCGTCTCTATCGTCTCTGTGTGTGCTGCTGTTTTCGATGACAGCATTATTGAGCTGCTCTTTTCCCCGACTCCACAGCTCAGCAGTCAAATTTTTCCCTGGCTCAGCCTAAATTTTATAGCTCTCTGCCAGGAATCCTTCCTGTTTACTGGTTCCCAGTCCATTAAATCAGAATTGGGGGGCGGGGGAGGTAATGAACTCTTCGTCAATGTCAGCAATCAAACTGATTGGTGGCTCTCACTCATTCTTTCACGCATATAAAGTCTGCAACTAAATCCAAGGTACAAAAATACGGTAATGTAAAAAATCACAAATTTAGATGTGCAGCTTAATTGCCTGTTGCTCTCCACTGATCCAATCAGCAGACATCACCAGTTAAAGAGATGCGCTCACGCCCGTCGACGCGCTGAGCATGACGCAACGTCTCGCTACGAGCAGCGCTGCCGTGACCCAAAGGGCGAAGGGGCCACAGTTTAAAGGAAAAGGAAATACGCATGCAGATGCAGTTTAATAAGATTCCTGCTTTGCTTTTGACAAATTGCCTGAGTGCCTCGGTTACTGAGATGACCTGCATCACTCACCGCCTGACGCACAGGTATGGATTTATGCTGCAGAGATTAAGGGAGCAGCCTTCTAGCTGGCGGATGGCAAAAGGGAGGCAGTAACTCTTGAGTGGCGGTCTGTTCTCATCTGATGCCTCACACCGGCAGGTTCCTGCAGGTCAAATCTCTGCTGGAGTCTTTCAGTCTGTTTGGAGGCTGCGTGTTCGGCCCGCGGTACTCTGGCTTCCTCCAAGAGTCCAAAAACATGCATAATAGGTTCATCGGAGGTTATGAGTTATCCTTACCTGGTTGGCACTAATTGCCTGATACAAAAGTAAGGCGGTAATAAGAGTGTAAATGTAGACAACACACCAAATTTGGCAAAAAAAAAAGCATGTTTTTTCCATGAAAAGATCATGCGCCGTTTCGAAACGTATCAAAACGCCGATACGCATCGATACAGCTGTTCCGATACTGATAAAGGGCAGCATCATCACTTGGCTTTTTCTGACATATCGAAACACATCTTTCAAATCGCACGAGTCATGTGATCAACAGCCTGGTACTGCTCGCGAAAACGACAAAGAAGACAACAGGAAGTAGTAGGAGGACAATGGTGCGCGCCACTTTTAAGATTTGCTTTTGCGTAAAATGCTGGAAATTACACCCATTTCCTTCCTCTTCATACACGTGTTCTACTTTTTGGTTGATCTATTCCATAAATTGCAAATTAAAAATGTGAAGTTCTCTGTTCTAAAATGACAAGTTACAATATTTTATGTCAAACTGATCAGTATGTCAAAGAAACAGCTGGTATAATCTGACATGGTTTAATCTGAAATATATATTTGCAGCTTTAATAGTAGCTCCATCTCCAGTGACCATATAATTGTGCATTTGGAATTAGGAAAATAAATTTGCTTAATGGAAACATGGCAATTTTGAAAAAAAGAACAAAAACATAAAAAAAAAAAAAAACATGTAAAAAGTTTTTCTAGCACCATGACTGAATTAGAGGTATATGTGACAAAATTGTTTACATCCATCACTGTCATAATTTTGTATTAACTTACATCATGAACAAGCTTATTCACATTTAATTTTTTTATTTAATGGAAACACTGCAATTTGTGAAATTGTGTTTTTTTGACATCAACAGAATATCGACTGTATCGAATTTGCAAGCATTTGTACTGGAAATGCAGCTATTCTTTGTTTAAAATAAAACTTTAATTTTTGTATTTTTTAGAAATACAAGTTCTGTTCTCCAGATGTGTTTCATACAGGACGATCATTTGTGACGCACTGCCTCCAGCCTTCGTTTGCTTCTCTGTATGGTGACAGTTTACAGATTCATAAAAGTAGTTTTAGGACAGAACATTTTTTTGTTTTTGTCTAAGCCCTGATTTTACTAGATGTTACCTTCCACTTCTGGGTACAACTAATCTGGAATTATTATAACTCCAGATATCAACATGTCATTATTATCTATTATAACGACTGCTAATAACCTCCCTTCAAAAATTGTGTGATAGTTTCTTAC
The DNA here is from genome assembly GCA_903066825.1 of Alfaro cultratus. Lineage (NCBI taxonomy): Eukaryota > Metazoa > Chordata > Actinopteri > Cyprinodontiformes > Poeciliidae > Alfaro > Alfaro cultratus. The sequence goes on along the minus strand of CAEFZX010030670.1, from coordinate 55,215 downwards.
GCTTGTCCAGCTGATTATAGTAAAAGAAATTACATGTCATAACATTGTTTGTTTTGTAGAAACTAAACCCTAAATTATTAATTTAAACTTTCATTATGTAAGAGTGGCAAAGTGAAGGGATGTGTCAGAAGAATGCATGAAGGCATGCGTGTGTTCCTGAATAAAGAACTTCCAAATCCTGGAAGGAGATGACATAAATCAAAAACAACAAAAATCAGCAAAAGACTATTTTCTAAACATAACTGGACCTTTTGTTTTCTGTTTGCGTTGGTTTGTTTTTTGTGTTTCATAGCAGAGGTGAGCCAGAGGAATACAGGGTGAAGCTGTAAATACTGCAACTATAATAGGTGTCAAAAACAAAAAGAGTTGTTTCCATCACAATTTACAGGCCTAGAAACATGGTGACAAGAGGGCCAGCCATCCACTCTGTCACACACACACACACACACACACACACACTCTCACACACACACACACACACACACACACACACACACACACACACACACACAGGTGCTAAAACACAGGAGCAGTTTTAAAAAAGAAATACAACAATATATATTTGGAGCTTTAATAATATATTATGATATTTGAGTGTTTTAGTTTTCAATTTCACCATATAATTGCGCAATTTGACATTCTGAAAATGAATTTGCTTAATGGAAACAATCGGAAAATCTCATTGTTTGCTAAAAAGCTTTGGCTCTAGGATGAGGTGACTTTTTCGGCCGTAGGATTATTATATAACCTGCAATAGAAGCACTTTGTTCGCATCACACGAGTCACAGGATGTTACTACTGCTGGAAACCACAAAGAAGGAGGCTACTGGAAGTGGTTGGAGGATGACAGTGCTGCATGTTTTTAATGACTTATTGCGTGAACAAATGTATTCATGTGTGATTTTAATTGCGTTTCTTATAATGGAAACACCGCAACTGCGAAATTGTGTTCTTCCGACATTAGTTTTACGCACATTTGTAACAAAATCACAGCTTTTCAGTTCATGAACAATATACCGGTCTGTTTATTTATTGTAGTCATTGTAAAGTATACAGTACAGACAGAACTGAAAAAATATATATATTTTGACACCGGTGGGGAAAAAAACAACTGCTAACTACGTTTCAGTTTCAAATCATTTTATTATTTTAATTTTGAAATTGTTTTGTTTTTTTTGAACAAATTTTATGGCCCCAATTTAGCTCCATAAAAAACCTCGAGTTTTGTAGTTTTGGTTGTCAAGAATCTGAAATGTTTGTCCATTTTTTTATTTGCAAAACAGCTCAGACTCAGACACGTTGAACAGAGAGCACGGTTCTCCCTAGCTTCTTTTCTCTTGCTTAAAAAGAGCATACCCACAGCATGATGCTGCCACCACCATGTGAGGATAATATAATAAAATTATAATAACATACATTCATATTTTAGTTGTGCCTCCATAAAATTTTTTTACACCCCTATGAAATTTTCTGGGGGTGCCACCGTGGGCTAGATACACGTGCAGGCCACACTTTCTAGATTTTTGTTTCCATTGAAAACCCACGCAACAGAACACACTGAAGACAGTCTAATGGTGTGCAGTTCTCCCAGAGTGCTGAGCCATCATGATGTTGCGTGCGTTCAGACACGCAACATTCCTCCGTACTGGCTTCATCAGGCTGCCTTTAGGACCCAGGTTGTCTCCTTTGTAGTTGTTCGGAGGCGATGAGGGGAGACCGAGATGCGCTTCTTCTGCTATCACGATTCACATCGCGGCTGAGCGAGCCGACCCGAGCCGAACCGAACCGAACCGAACCGAGCTGAACGGGGCAGCTTAAAGCCAGGACCCGCTCCAGCACCTGCTCGTCCTCCCTTCTTTTCCTCATGATTGCTCTCCATTAAAGGCTGTTGCTTTTTGTATTATTTTATTTAATATTATTTATTAATCGAAAGGCTATATTCTCCCGGTTAATTTGGGCAGAGTGTGAGACGCAGAGCATCATCTGAGGAGCATTCCTCTTGTTGCCTTGGACCATGAATTATCAAAGCTGCCAGCTGCGTTCCTGAGTCAAACCTGCCGCGAACGAAGGACAACGGCGCTGAATTCCTGTTAACTTTTCTGCGCATCTTTTGACGCTTCCAGCGGCAGCAGGTACTTCTTCCACTTGAGGTGAGTCTGCGCTCCTCCCCCCTCACCTCCACCACCTTCCCTTCCTCTCTGATCATTTTATTTCCCCATTTAGACGCGTTCAATTGAATTATTTAAATTTTTTTCACTGATGGGAACGCAGAGGAGCGTGGGAGTGACGCTCCAAACATCTCGTATTTATCCCGTTTCCTTCCCGTGTTTATGTAATGGGGTTTTTATCGACCTAATTAATGAGGGACGCGGTGTGATGTTGGATTTATGCTAACTGGCTGAGTGCGCGCGTGGGACGTGCCACTGAATACTAATTACAGTCAGATGCCGTCTCTCTTTCTTTCTTCTCCCCCACCGTTTCTGTTTATTTATTTATATGTGTATGTGATGCCCGCCGAAGAGGGATTCCCCCAGAAATACTAGGGCTTCGTCTTTACGTTGCTGTGGGTCTCATTAACCCGGAGCTCCAGCTCTTCCCAGCGGCTCGTCGAGCGGAGAAGCAGCGATGTGGAGCAAGGAGGGCACATCTTCACTGGTTTCCTGCCTGCTGGTGCTCACGGCTCTCTGGGAAATCAGGTGAGTGGTTTTTAGCAACAGACACGTTGTAGTGGGGAGCTCTTTGTTTATCTGTCCAGGTGGACTCTAGTCATCATTAGACCCCCCACCCTTCCCCACCCTTCCCCTCCTGTAACCATCGACAATGAGGGCAGTTTCAGCCATGGCCGTAAACTGTACACTAAAGGGCACGTGGGAAATGAAATCAAACGCAGCTGGGCTTTCCTACATTTCTGGCATGAGCAGTTCTCAGCTCAAACGATCCTAATTGGGTCTTTTCATAAAAAAAAAGAAAAAGAAATCCAGTCGAACCCATTGGTTCAGCCAAATATCCTCTTCCAAGGATAGTAACATATCTCTAACCTCCCACTGTCCAGACATCTGTGTTTTTTTTCAACAGTGTATGTATCAAAGTATATTTCCAATACAGGATTGAACAAAATACAGACTTTTTAAAATCACGTTTATTTGCATAGCGACATTTCAACAGCAAGGCAGTTCGAATTCGCGACATCCTACAGTCACTAATTATGAAACGAGCAATAAACATCGGATTTTGTCAAATGCCACCTCAAAATCATCATGCAGACAAACTTTGAGTATGTTCCAGTTATTATGAATCAAAGGCAGCTCTAATCAGCTGGATTGTAGCCTTGATCTAAGGGACTCTGTGTTTCAGCCGATGTTTGTTTCGTGCATAATGAAGATCAACACATATTAGCCTTTCTTCCACTGCATGTCCTACTGTCCTGTTTTCAAGAGAAACGATAAACTTAGACATGATCTAGTTACATTTACTTAACGTGAATTACTAGCGGTTGCACTGATTGTGACAGGTTTCACATTGTACTAAATAACTACTTCTCAATGTGAACCACTCCAACTAAAACAATGGTGACAGTATGTTGCTGCTGCTCCTTTAGCCGTATATCCAGCTGTTGTCAATAAAGCCTCTAACGGTTTATTTTGTCGTGACAGCTCTGAATTATTCAGCAAGCTATTCTAAGGATGTGCTCCTTAATATATTGTACCCGACCTTTGACCCAACGACCAGGCAGTTTTTGCAACATGTCTATGTTGAAGCTCTTTATCGACTCTTTCTCATATGCCAATATGAGGAAAACCTATTTCGAGATATATATTGCTATTGTTTTATTGCCCAACTCAAATCCTAATGATGTAAGGTATAGATTAACACTTCGACACTTAGAATATGAGGTTATACGGCATTCAGAACAGCACTGATGTATTTTTTATGACTATGGTGATGTGACTCTCTGTTAAAGAACAAACTAGATATTGTTTCTTACTTCATGAATAGGTTGTTGTTGTTTTTATTTACATTGTTATACTATTAAATGTGATTTCAAAATAGGCTTATAGAAACATAATCACATAAAAAAGAGAAAAATACAACATAACTTTAGTTTTAAGACAAAGAAATAAACATTTCCAAGCCGGAGCGGAGGAAATAGTTCCAGCTCAGATTAAACTCGGTTTATTAAAGTTGTATAGATAGAAGGCCCAGATGTAAACAGTTATTAATATTTCATACTTTCACAGTAACCAATAACCCGAGGCTGCTCCAGCAGAGCTGTCTGTGCCGGTGATTAAGCTAAGATTTAATGTGGGACCCAATCTGAAGTCATTTACCACGAGTCTCTGCCCTGATTGCATTTGCATACCCTGCTGTGTTTCTGGCTCCGAGATCACATGGCTCTTGAACTGGGTCAGCCATGATGGGGAAACGACTTCCATTTGTGCGTCTTGCGTTGGCATGCATGGGGAGTCGATATCAAACAGGAGGAGCTAGAAAACGCAGAGGAGACCTGAGTCTAAAAGAGTTTTGAAATGGTTGTTGTCTCACGGTCCTGTTATGTGTCTGCTGCCTAGATCGGTGAACGCCGTGTCGGAGAACATCACCCTGTTCACGCTCATCCTGGACAGGCTGCTGGATGGATACGACAACCGTCTCCGGCCGGGTCTCGGAGGTGAGGAAACGCAGCGTGTGTGCGCAGATGGAGCCGGGCGGGCTCTGCTATGCGACGCTACGGTTGTTCTTACGCAACCGCACGCGTCTCGTCTTTCACGGCTGAGAGCTCGTTCGCAGCGAGAACTCTTCATTTAACGTCAGCCTTCGTAGCACCAATAACCTTTGGCAGCAGTCCCCTCAAGAATACACCGATAAACACACTCTGCGTCCGCAGCGCTCAGATTATACAACAGCCCAGTCAACTTCCTGGAAAAGTGGACGCATCAAAACCCACCAATGGATAAATCATTACTTTATAACTTTTTTAAAAAAAAATAATAATTTTAAGCAAATTTCACAGAATCAGATAAATATGTGATAAAACAATCAAGTTTATTTGTATGGCACATTTTAGCAACAAGGCGTTTCAAGGTGCTTTACGCAATAAAAACTTTAAAAAATGTCATAAAAACATCATACAGTCAAAATCATCTACACACATGAAATATGTTGGTCAATGTTTCATGTCTTATGGTTCAAGAGCAAATCTAAGCAGCTTGATTTTTAGCCTTCATTTAAAATAACTCGATGTTTCAGCAGGTTCACAGTTTTCCTGACGTTTCTTCCAGATAAATGTTTTTATTACACAAGTCAGTTTGTTTTTGGGTCATGATGTATGATGTGTTTTGAAATAGACAAACTCTTGTATTATATGCATTAAAAAAAACATTTCAATATTGATACTAAAGTATAATATTCCATAGATTATTTTAGGCAGGTTAGATCTTTTCCACATTTTGTCAAGCACAAATTTCACTTTATTTTATTGTTATTTTACGCAAAATGTAAATATTAATGCCATGGACACCTAACATTACCACCTCCTGTGAAACACGGGGGTGGCAGCATCATGCTGTGGAGATACTTTTCTCTAACAGAGACAGAGCAGCTGACGGTCATTTTAACAGCATGTTTTAATATAAGAGTCAATATTTCTTGACAAGAGTATCACATAGTTTTATGCAGCCAAGTCTCAGCAACTTTTAGTGGAGAAACGTCATGGTAAAAACATTCCTCAATTGTCGTGTGAAATCATAAAGAAATGCATCATTTTTGAGTCTCTTACAGTTTTAGGAAACATCCTTTCTATTTATTCCACAGTAGGATGGAGTAAAAGTTATATTTTACCATAAACAGCCGTGTTTTGGAGTAACTCCATAAATCTCATTATCTACTTTTCCCAAACTTGAATCAAACTGAATTTCCTCTTCCCCTAATAACTGTCTAGTTTTCATTTGTTGTTGAAAACATTTTAATTTTAGTCATTCTACATTAATTTTAACTTGGATTTCATTTAGTTTAATTTGAAAACAAAAAAAGTAATTTATTAAAACTATGATTGATGATGAACAATATTAAGACTAGGTTTAGGTTCACCTTATAGCAGGACATTAATCCTAAACATCTAGTTTATATCAAAGTATATTTATGCTCAATGGCTCAGTGAAAGTACAGATCCTGATCCAGTTGAGAATCTACATCCAAACTAATCCAAAAGACTGGGCTCTACAAACTACTCCCTCAAGCAGAGTAAAATCACACGCCGCCTCTTTTCAGATTCTTACTTAAATAATTAATCTTTTTCCTATGTGTTGGTCTGTAGCATAAAATACCAATAAAATCATTCAAATCTGTGGTCATGAAAATGTTCAAACAGACTTGTCCAAGGTAACGCTTTTAATTTTTAATTTTCTCCTCTTACAAGGCTGCGTTCACACTGCATCCTGAAGTGGCCCAATTCAGATTTTTTTTGTCAAATCTGATTTTTTTGTCGTGGCCGTTCACTCTTCTAAATAAAAGCGATCTGTGTGTGTTCTGCATTGTGAACGTGCAAACGACCTGAAAGTGTCTTGCATGCGCAGTAGAGGGCGCAACAGCGTCAGCGTTCTCAGTGTTTTACCAACCGCCATTAAAAGAAGAAGTTTTCAGTGTTTGCAGAAGTAAACGTGGATGCTGATGGTGGAGCATAGCTTACATATTTGAAGTTGTTGTCCGAATAGTGACGTTTGTCGAGTATTGGTGACGTTCAGGTCAGATGAATGCGACCTGAACGTTAGGTCGCATTTGAATCGGATACGTATCGGATACTCAAGAGGCCTGAGTCGCATTCGAAAAGAATCCGACCTGTGCTGTTCAGACTGTCATGAAAAGATCGGACACGGGTCGCATTACGTGAAGAAACAAAAAAAAAAAGGGAACTGGGTCGCTTCAGGCTGCAGTGTGATCGCAGCCTAAGACTTTTGTTATATTGTAATTTATAAAGCACAAGACACTTGGAAGTTTGAACTTCCACGTTCTGCATGCTTGGCATCTCGTTTTCCCCCTCGAAAGCTGAGCTCCTCCCTCAGGATTTGGTGCATTTTGAGTTTCCAGTTCCTGGGGCCATCAGTCCATCCCAGGAGCTGCCATATGGGAGAGAGACCTCCTTTAGCTCAGCCTGTTTAGCTGGCTGCTGCCACATTAGCTGTTGAACAGGAAAAGCTGAAATGTTTGTTTTTGAACACTGTGGTGATATTCTGTTTAATTATACGCTTTTATTATGAATCATTTCTTTAAAAAACAAAACATACATTTGAGGAATTTCACGAATCAACACTGGCAGAATTTAGGGATCTGAAAACTTTTATTATTAGTTTTCTGTTGAATTTGTATGGTGTAAATCTACAGCATATAATAGCAAGTAGTAATAATACTAACTGAAAGGCCACCAGGACGGTGTCATTATTAATCGATGTAAGTTCATTAAGATTTGCATTTCATACCAAAAATCTACTGTTATTCATCTTGATTTATTTATTTTATTGGATTGGATGAATGACAGCCTAAGACTATGTCGCAAAAATTTCATTTATTTATGATTTGGAGTCTACAGATGCAGATGTTTACATAGCCTGAATAAAAAGACATACACTTTTTTTTTATTGCTGTCTAAAGTTAAGTCAGAAAAGCTTTTCTTGTTTTAGGTCAGTTGGAATTACCCAAATTATTTTAACTTGCTAAATGCCAGAAAACTTTTTTAGAGATTTTGTTTTGTAATTTTCTTTGAATTTAAAAGCTAACATCAGTTTGGTAACTATTGTGAATAACTAACTCTTTTAATCTGTATGATACGGGTCAAACGGAAACTTTGTTTTGGCATTTCACAAATTAAAATAATTTGGCTATTTCTAATTTACTTAAAACGAGAAACGTTTTGGTCTGATTCAACTTTAGACAGTGAGAAAAAATGTCTACGTCTCGTCATTCAGGTCATGTAAATGTCTGGTTTCAACTGTGTTCACATCAGCTGTATATTTAGACACATAAACAATCTTTCTCACAGTTTGACATTAAATCAGAGTTTTCCTGTTTGGAGTCAGTTAGCATTATTAAAATTATTCCGAATCGCTGAAAGCCAGATTACAAGAAAAAATTGGTAAAAAAATGTAGTTGATTTTAGAAGTTTGCATAGATTTCCTTAGCATTAAACTTAATTTTAGACTTACTAGTTTTAGATCAAATGTATCTTTCTGTAAGCTTCTCACAGTAAATGGTTGGAATTTTGGCCCATTCCTCCTGCTAAAACGGGTAAACAAATCAGGTTTGTAGGTCACTTTGCTCACACACCTTTGAAATCAGGACTTCCTGATGGCGACTAAAACATTCACTTCAGTATTTCCACATAAAGCTCTTCTTTCCTCATGATGGCATCTATTTTCTGAAGTGTACCAGTCCCTTTTAAAAACAAAATAATGTTTTTAAGCATTCATGTTTTCTTCTTTGCTCATCAAATGTACGAACTTTGAACTTTGGTTCTAGTCTATCCGACTGGATTTGCAGATTTCTCACCAAAAACATGCTCATCTCTGGGAAAGAGTCAGAGCAGGATGATGGTCGGATATCCTCAGTGTTTATATTTTCATATAAATATTTTAATCAATTAATCCGGGAGATTCAGGCCTCTTTAAATTGTATCTGAGGATGAACTGGATCTGGTTTCTCTGTATGATATCTTCATTGAATTCCTTTGATTTTTCCCACCCACTGAGGTAAGCAGTGTGTTTGATAAAATGTTGTGAATTTATCAGAAGCTTAATAAGAGACGACATCATTGTGTAAAGCCACAGCAATATAATCAAACCCGAGATTCTGAAAAAAGTAATGAAAAAATAAGAAATCTGAAAATTATCCTGACATTAGCAAACGGAGTTTAGCCTGGTTTGATCTCAGACAGTCGAGGAATAAAAGGTTGTGTCTTTTTACACAGGACATGTAAACATCTGGTTGCAACTGCAGCTCTGATGAAGCGATCATCTGGAATCCGACACGTCTTTTAAAAGCATGAAAACGTAAATCAGATGTTTTTCTTTTTACCCCTTACCTCATTAAATCCCATCGGAAACCAAATCCTTCAACACTTGGCATGTACCGCTATACTGCACGCATTAACGTACAAAGGCACGACACCGGGGAAGCAGCTTTTACAAACCGAGTTTAGGAAAGGAACACAACATGACATCAGATGCAGTTTTCCATGCGGTAAACACGTTTGATCCGTCTGTGGCATCTGTGGGGAAAACGTGTTAACGCTCCACCGAACTTTGGTTTGCAACGGCAGGAAAAGAGGCCGAACGCAGCTGCCTGCTCTTGCTCACTCGAACACGGGAGGAAGACGGGCTTGGAGACGGTTTTCACATTTCAAGTAACGTGAGAGAGACAGAGATGGAGACTTGAAAACCGAATCCCTAGTTCTAATGCAGATCGGGAAACCTTCAGATATTTATTTAAGGCAGCAGCTTCCCCCCTGGAGTGATTTTTAATTTTGTTCAGTTAAAAAATGTTTTCCATTTCCTTCAGTGAAAAATTATTTTTAGCCGGAGCTGATGGGGGTAGAAAGAGGAGAATGACTTGTTTAGTGAAAATCTGATCATTCACAAAATGGCGTTTGTTTTTTGTTTTGCAGTTTCCATTTCTGATGCAAGTTTTTCCTTGGTGGTATCGTGTTAATCTGTATGCTCCATAGCTGAAACGAATACTTGAAAATCCCTCTAAAACACTTAAATCTGTTTAAAGAAGACTGAAGCTGGTTTGGTTATGGATTAACAATTACTCCAGGGTGTCGGGTTAGGACAGCTGATATATATTTTTAGGTGAGTTAGTGAAAGAAGAGAATCCAGAACTGAGCTTTACTTGACTTTAATTAGCTCTCGAGGTTCCTCCATACATACAAAGGCACGTGTGTGTGTGTGTGTGTGTGTGTGGTTTTCTATAAAGATAAATACAAATTATGAGAACGTTCCTGTAAATACTTTCACAAATAAACCAAATGTCCACAAAATGAATAAATGTGTTTAAAGATTACTATAGACTAACAACTGGTGAATATCGGACTTTGAGAATGTAAATAATAATTATACATAAATAATAATCAACCCTGCTAATTATAGCGTCACACGATCAAACATACAAGAGAAATAAGGCATTTCAATTGGAAATGGTAACACAAATAGCAGCTGCATCTAATAAACCGAGCTTAATTCTAAACGGCTAACTTTTAACTCTCAACAATACGAGTAAACACACCAAACGACCATAATATTCAATGGGACAAAGTACTAATACAGCTCTTAGGCATTTATGAAACCGAAGTAAATCAACAACAGTATTACTTACATTCAATAGACGCACACAGTAGAAAGAGGTAATAAAGGAAGTCTGTCTTTAGAGCCGCACCACTCAGTGCTCAGATCTATAAACAAGATGTAGCAAATATGAACTTGAAGACATCCAGTGACTGAAATAAAGTAAAAACACCTTGATAAAGAAAAACTAAATTAGAGGGCTGAAAACAAATAACAGCATTTTGTACAATCTGTCTGTATTAATATTGCTGGGTGTACAGATGGATTAATACACCCAGCAGAAACGGTCTTATCACTAGCACAGAAGCTAACATCTTTACTCTTGGATTGGCTGCTGTTCAAACAGCAGCCAATGGTGTATCAGGCAGCTTTATGTGTAAGGTATTTTAGCTTACACAAGCTACACTTTTTCAAAAATATATATTTTAGATAAGCTCTACAAAAAGATGTGCGAACAGCAACATTTTCCGTGAATAATTTGGAGTTTTGTTCCACAGAAAAATCAACAAATACAGAGCCATGATTGGATGGGCTCCACACCTGTTTATTTCTTTGTATATTTGATTGAAATTAGTGTATTTTTCCAAGCACTTTTTTTTCACCCCGCACAAGTCACGTGGTCAAGAACAGGATGTTACTAGACGAAGAAAACGACAGGAAGTAGTAGGAAGATAATGATTCTCGCGTGATTTTAAAAGTGTTTCTTATTCAGTCGCAAATTGTGTTTCTTCGACATTAGTGGAATACTGAAAATGTTTTGCAATGGAAACTCAGATTCAGCGAGTGACTGTTTTGGATCATCCAATGCCATTTACATCATGGCAGTTCGTCTTTCTCTTAATGGTTTATTTTTCATTTCTAATTCTTGGGGGGAAAAAAAGAAAGAAAAAAGAAGTCAGCTTCGCATTGTAAAACCTAAATACATTACTTTAATGTACATCATGTATCAAAGATTTCTCCCTGACAAGCTTTAATGATTTTTCTGTAATCTCCGACTAACCATGTCCTGCTATTAAAGCCCAGCACAGTTTGTTTGTTCCCAGTTTGTTTGGCCAAAGAGTTCGTCTCTCCGAACTGATGAAATTCAGTCAAGCAGTCCAGCATTTGGTTTTTGCGAACGCTCTCCTTCCTGTGTCCAAACTGGCAGGAGTTGAAGCTGACATTTGGATAGTTGCACAGAGGAATACGCAGTCCCTAACACATGCAGGTTGTCTTACCAATTAAACGCGGCTCAGTGGACCCATCTGCACCAAATGATTCAGACTGCATGGAAAGCACATGTCTGGGACTGTTGTCACTGAATAAATGAACTTTAGGTATTGTCCTTATCCCCACAGATCTGGACTCCTCAGGCATTAAATGCACTCTTGATATTTTCAAACAGTAAACACGTCCTTCCCCTGAGGAGACATGTAGGATTTTAGCTTGTTTTCGGTTATGTTCCTCTTGTGCAATTCGGTTTCACCTGAGCTGCCATTTGGTGGTGGATTTGTGTTTTTGATGACTTATCATAATTATATGTTGTTTGTTTTGTTTTGGGCTTTTGCTTTTATTTCAAGGTTGTGATTTCTCGACGTTCCCACACACCCAGAATCCTCTGCTGTAAAATCTGAACCCTTAGGCTTAATTATTGTTAATTGCTGTTGCTAATTGCATTTTTTTGGAACTAATAACTAAAACGCCTGTCGGGAGAGTGAATTATCTACATGTGACAAACTCTACTGTTCAATCAAAAATTACAGTAATGAGTAATTTTGTTATTTTTAATCGTTGCTTATGCAGCTGATTGGTCGTGAGCATATGTTGAGTTGAATTTAAAAAAAAATAATTATTTTGCTTGTAAAGATTGAGGCTCCAGGCTAGTAGTTGTTTCTTGTTCTGCATAATGTTGCACAGTCTCCATTCACAGTGCTATAAAACACTTCAGAGAAGAAGCTCCCAGACCACAATAACACTACAGCTTTAATGAACTGCTGTATAAAAAATATGGCAAAATAACACCGGCTATAAAAATGACAAAACATGAGTTTTTAATAAATCAGAGTATTTTTTGCTGTATTAATTCACAATGAGTGTCAGTTCAAGGAAGTTTTCAAAAAAGTAAAGTAGTGTAATTCTAATTGATCTTATGGCTTGTTTCCTCTGAGAAGTAAATCTTCAGATTGACCAGTAGACCAGATCGTTAGAGCAGCAGCAATTGTTTTTTAAATAGTTAAGAGGCAAAACCAGACTGTTTTTGCTGGGATAATTTTACTGAGTTTTGCTAATTAGTTTGAAATCAAGACAGCACAGCAGCACTAATGGGGCATTGTTTCCACCTCCTTTAGGTCTGGAGCGGTTCCACTCCAGTCCTATAATTTCCTACCTTTGGATGAGACATAAAGCCTCACTCTGGTTTCACATTCAACCATTCACATCAGGTTCCACCGTCTTCAAAACAAGAGCTAGACACACCAACGTGCTTCTTCTAATCTCTCCTTGTAGTTTTTCCAAGTTTCTCATTTTATTGATTCTTCGCGCTCATCGCAGCCTGAGGCCGCCCTGCAGGGTTAAGATTTTAACTCGGCGCGTTTTTCCAGTTCCCTACACGGAGTCCGTCAGTCTGACCTCACCTCTCTGAGGCTGTTTGAGCTCTGCAGGTTCACATCAGAGCGTATTTTGTAAATGTACTTTTGAGGAAAGTTATTATTTGATATCCTTCTGATTTTGGTAGTTTTCTCTCTTATTATTGTCTGGAAATAGAAGATGTAAAGAATGAACATTGATTGCCCTTATAGCCTGGAGCTACATGTAGGATTTTAGCGTGAAGATGATAATGTTAATGATCGCAATGCTCACCAATAACACCGATCCGATATTAATATCTGTATCGGTTATTGAAAACAATTCTAGGTCCATAAGGGCAGATATATTCAACTCTAATTCCATGCTTTGTGCTCTGAGCGACGTCAAGCTTTATTATTAATTTTTGCATTGTATTTAGAGTGTCTAATTGCACTTTCTGAACCAACAGTTTAATACAAGTCATTTACATATATTTTGAGTTAAAACCTTATTTACATTGAAATGGAAACATGAAACATTCAGTGTTTTGGGAAGTCCATTTAAAAATAATCTAGTTTTATACATTCCTAGCTTTTTCTTTTCTTTTTAGAGAAAACCAACAAAATGTTTCTACTTTCCACATATAAACAAGTTTCTCTTTCTAAAAGTGTATTTCTGCCCCTCAGTTTTCCACACTGTGGGAGTCACACACAAAAGTTTTTTAGAAAATAATAATTTACCGGGTATTTCAGCCTGAGATTAACTAGTGAAAGGGGGCCAGATGGGCACTTCAGTGACTGTCCGACGAACAAACCCATCTCCTGTTCTGTATATTAATGGTCTCTGAGGCAGGAAAGATGCTGTGGATGATGACACCGGGCTTTTTTCTCTGATCCAGACAGGGTAACCGAGGTGAAGACCAACATCTTCGTCACCAGCTTTGGACCGGTCTCAGACACCGACATGGTGAGTGCAGATACTCGGTGTTATGCCTCAGCTGTTGTTGGAGGAGCAAAGTGCTTCTGTTTGCTTTATTTTAGTCATGTAGGCCCTTTTTATCCATTTGCTGTTACATCACTCTGTTTTTTTCTGTCCACACACACACACACACACACACACACACACACAGACACACACACACACACACACACAGACACACACACACACACACACAGTCACAGATGATACAGAAGCCACACTACGGCACGATGTCTATTCATCTCTAAATTTTCATCTCATACATTATTGAACATCTTGTTGGTATTCAAGTCACTGCTTTCTTTATCCTGCGCCCTCCTGCTTGTTATTCTGAAACACATGGCCACCTTTGCTTCAGCCCCGTTTCTGTTCATCTGCTCCCATTTTCCAGGTGATTGATCAGTCGATTTAGCAATCAGAGAACCTGGATGTGTGATGAAACTTTTTTTTTTTTACTCCTTAGATCTCCTGGCCTAAAACAAAACATCTCCTGCATGGAATGAAATGCGTATTAAATCTGAAAACTGTGTGAAAGATTTGTTGCTGCATGGGCGAAGATCCCAGTTCTAAAAATCACCACCCACATGTGATGTACTGTGACTAATTGTCTAAGTGGAGTGCTCAGTCTGCCTAATTGCACCCCTGATGTCTATTTTTCAAAATATATTGCACATGAACAGATGGACAGACGGGCAAACATCTGATAGGAAAGCATTCAATAATTTCATTTCACTGGAGGAAGATTTCACTCAACTAAAGCCCTAATGTATAAAAATTCATCTCTAGGTGGGTTTTAATTAGACCATAGGGGCCTTCACAGTCGTTGGCATCAGAAAATCCAACACCTATTGGGCATCCCAGTCAGTTGCTTTATATCAAGTGTCTAGAAGCTTTGATTAGTAATTAGGGCTGAAACTTTTAGTCAGATTAATCATGATGAATCGATTGTTGAAATAATCGTGAACTACTTTTGTAATTGATTAATCGTTAACTGGAGCATACAGACTCAAAAACGGCCATTTGCTGAAAGAACACAACACTCAGAGCTAAAATTCCACAAAAATATACACATTTTGCATTTAAGGTGAATAAAACCTTTTCATTGTGAGTATGTTCTACCCAGAAATGGGAATAGTTGGGAAAAAAATGAGGTGATTTGAACCCAAGATGTCACAATAAGCCACGTTGTTGGCTGATGAGCACAAAGTGAGCCTAAATGTAGAAGAACTGATCGCAGTGACGAAACTGTAGCTTTTAGAAGCACCTTTAGCTGCAGTAACTCAGAGGAGTCATCTTCTGAGTCTCACAGATGGTCACATGGCAGATGGGCTCACATTTGTCACAAGAATCACTTTGCATAAAGAGGAGTTCATGTTCTGCTCAGTAACTGAAAGCAGAAGAGAAAACAAGCCCAAATCATCATCCTTCCGCCACCACAGTACTCCTTTAATACATTCCAGACATGCATACTGCTTCATAGATTCATATAATCCTGTCATGTGAGAAATTAAATAAAAAAAGAAGTAACATGGGAACCAGATTGCTTAAAGCCAAGAAGAATAATCTTACTGTCAAAGAGGCCTATGAGCTTTTCAGTGCAATCAATTAGGGCATAAACAGAGCAGAAAACTGAGCTGAAACTTTTTGCCTTTATCCATTTTATGTTTTATTAAAGGGGCAGTATTATGTATTTTCCAGTCACATAGTGCCCTCTTAGATTATAGACAAGTAGCTATGTTAACTTCAGTTGTTATAAAAATGTTGATTATATCAAATATGACTCAAAAGAAATTTTACTGTGTAATTTAACGGCACAAATTGGGCCCTGTCTCTTTAAAAGCTCCTGCTCTTCCTGAAACTCCACCTTCAGGAAGTCTTGACCCTTTTTAATGTTTTTACCAGCGTTGCTCTGAGAAGTAGTTCCTAAAATGAGCTCAGCTGACGCGCAGTTTTACCAGGTGTTTGCTAATTGCTGCTGGCTAGTCTGAAGGAGCCGAGTGGGAGAGTTGTGGAAGAGGGAGGCTCCTCTGTGAGGCTGAAGCTACTGAAGCTACTGAAGCTACTGAAGCTACTGAAGCTACTGAAGCTAGGCGTTTTTACTGGGAAAAGCGCTTATGTCCACCCAGGCGTTTTGCGTAGCTGAATGGTTGCCATGGAGATTAAAGGATTTCTCAAACATACATGAACGAATCAAAGCAACACTCCAGGTATGTTTTTGATGAGGGAATAATATCATAACGTGATGTTGAAAATTTGCTCAAATATTTGAAAATTATCATCATTTTGTGACCAACATGGAGCCAAAAGTTTTAAACCAACCATCCATCAATTTGTACCTGGAGATGTGTAGACCCGCCTGCTCATGTTCTACAGTTTTCATTAGTAAAAAATGTATTATTTTCTGCGATAGGGGACAAAACCGCCCCCAGCCCATGGGCCCTTATTCTCTTTAATCTGCCCCTGCCTAAGATGACCAAAGACGTAAATGGCAGCTAATCCTCCTGGGAGCTGCTGAGCTACATGAGGCTTCAGTCGCAGTTTCACCATCCGGAGATCTAAATATTAGAGGCTTTTCGATTGTGACGTGAAAAGGAAAAGAGATAAAAACAACTCTGTATCTCTCACTCCCACTCTTGGTTGTGAATCTCACACATACTCGCATTTCACGGTGCTGTGCTTTCTGCCCTAAATCCGCGTGTTCGGTTCCTTCTGACAGCTCTGGGTTTTAGGTCAGGGGGTTTGCTCTCGCCTCACCAACCGGGAAAACACCAAACTAGGGAATAAGACGGAGAGTGCAGGCCGCACCTTAATGGATCTTTTGTCAAGCAGGGAAAGGTTTTAAAGTGGCAGATGAAGTCAGTTGTGAAGATGCTGCTTGTAGACATCCATAAATCATGAGTGGACTTGTGCACTGTTTTCCTTCGCTATATTTAGCAAGGAAGGTTTTTTTGTTTTCACACAAGAATAGAAAGGGCAAAAAAACAGGACTGTCACTTTTTCACCAGTTCACTTTCCCCATCCTCAGGAGTACACTATAGACGTTTTCTTCCGGCAAAGCTGGAGGGACGAGAGGTTGACGTTTCACGGGCCGATGAACATTTTGCCCTTGAACAACCTGATGGCGAGTAAGATCTGGACTCCTGATACCTTCTTTCACAACGGGAAAAAGTCTGTGGCGCACAACATGACCATGCCCAATAAACTGTTACGGATCAAAGACGACGGGACTCTGCTCTACACCATGAGGTAAAAACAATTACGCCTTCATGTTCAAACAAAATGTCAAACACCACTTTTAGGCTTTTTCTTGAAAGATTCCAGTGCTAAACTGGGGCTGGTTCTGGTTCTGAACTATAAAAACACAGCAAAATAAAATGTTGGATGCACCACATCGTCACGTTATTACGTCACTAAAAATGTCTCTTTTAATAATTGTTGGATTTTCTCTCTGTTACATTAAACCCCACTATTTATCTCTGCATCCCTCTAAAACATTGTCGTAATATAGCTGAACTAAAACCGTTTGCTTGTGAAAAAAATCTGCACAATACCAGCCTCCATTTCTGATCAATACTCAAGAAGTCCAAGAATTTAGTCACAATATCAGATGAAATAATCTTTAAATTAAGATGAAAGATCAACACGGCTCTAGAAGTGACTTACATTCACTTCAAAACACGCAACAGAAGAAAGAACAGATACAATGAGTTGGTATTATCATAGTCTGTATTCAACCTTCATTAATCTGCAGATTTCAGTTACATAAATAAAAAACATTTTAAAATGTTTGTAAGAATATTAGTTGAATTTAAAGATGCGTTAATGAAGTAATTGCTTTTCAATAACTTGAGCAAGATAAATATAGTTTCAGAAATTAGGAATAGTGTTGAACATTGAATTGTTTTTGTCTTAAATTGGGAGGACTGAAATCACGGTTTATAAACACTCTCTCTACAGAGAAATGTATCGTCTCAAAGAAAATGATATTCTGTTCCTGCAGCTTGTTCTTGACGCATATTGTGGCCAGAACGTTATCCTGGTGTGAGGTGTGAGAACCATCGTTCTAGTGGTCACTACAATGACAAATGGTGCATTGGAAGATAAATCTATAAAAACATTCCTAAAGTTCAGCACCAGTTCTTCTGAAGTATAAAATGTCTTATTCTTAAAGAACTCTGTTTTTGCTCTCTGCACCTCAGGCAAAATGACTAATTTCTCTGTTCTTGTGGTGCATGTCCAGGCCTTAATTTGTTTTGAACATTTTGACTGGTTGTTGCCCTTCACTAAATACACAGAAAACTGGTTTGTTTTTCAATCTAAATAAAGCAATAATATCAAGCCAATCTCTTAACAACTCTCAGCTCTGGCAGTCCAAAGTCTCTTCCGGTTCGTATTTGTTCAAGAAAAGAAAATCAAAACTGTAACTTAGTGTATCCAGCCAATGCATAAACCAAAACAGACCAGAGAGTGGCAGATCGGTTCCTAACAAATCATTAGCACAGGTTTAGATCTGGTTTGGTAGAAAATAACCAAACATTTTTGCTTGGAAAGCAAATCCTGCTTACAAACCACAAATATCTTTTTACTCTTTGTTCTGTGGAGGAAAAGTAAAAATATCCACTGCTAATGCCTGGTTCACACGGTAAAACTTTTGACCCATTTTTTCCCCTTCCAATCATCTTAAGGACGATCCAGTTATCATGATGATTCACAGTAATTGAAAATCTGTCCGTGTGTGGTGCTCTGTTTTTACCGTGTAGCTCGACACCACACATTGTAGGACCAAACCTGTTATAACTATTTATAACTATGATGTTTTTTTATTATCATAGGTGGGGGCTCTCTCAGGTTTTGAAAATCAACTGATAATCTTAAAATCTAGCCATGAGAGCCAGGCATTATGGGAAAATCACACTAGTCAGGTTTATTAAAGTATTTTGTACAAGATAAGAGCAAAGACAGAGAGTAAGCTCCAACCTACAAACATAGGAAATGTCTTTTATACTCAAGGACTGAAGTGCAAAACTATTTACAAGATAGACTGAGAACTAGCTTCCTGACAAGAAGCTGTGAGAACTGACTGCTCTTTATCTTTTGTAGCTGCAGAAATCCTCAGAGTGGCAAAGAAGAGAAACCTATTCCACATAGACTATAAAGAAACGCAAAAAAAATAAAAACAACATGGCATAAAGCAAAGGTTCAACAGTCATGAGACCTTAGAAAGCAAAGTTAAACACAAGTCATAAGCCTTTAGCAATTAGCAGCAGTTCAAGTTTGAGACTAAGCTAGCTCTGTTAGCTAGCTAACTAGTTGAAGCAATAAAACAATTCTTAAATAATTCTAAAGCAGGACATGCTTAATCAAACAGTGAGTCACAGTAAATAAAAATATCCTGTTTTAGCTATGTATTGTTATGTGTTGTGCTATAGGCTAAAGACAGCAGAGAGTTCAGCCTCTCTGCTGCCTCTGTGGTTAAAACACAGACAAATTCTTTCCAGTTCAAGGCATTGGAGATGTTTAGTGTCTTGAATGGTGCATGCAGCTTTTTTGCTTTCATTTCTTTCTTTTGTTTTCATTATTTGTTTGTTTATAACCTGTGTTGTTTACTTTTCATGCATTTGCAAATTCTCGCTAACGTTCTGTGAATTGGATGCAGGTTAACAGTGCATGCCGAGTGCCCAATGCATCTGGAGGATTTCCCCATGGACTTTCACTCCTGTCCTCTAAAATTTGGCAGCTGTGAGTAACTCTCATGATGATAGAGCTTGAGGCAACTGCAACTAAGATGCAATCCTTTTGTCTGCCATGCACCTCACTGGTTCTTCGGTGCAAGAGTGGCCTGAGGACCGAGTGAACCTAAAATGCACGGCTCAGCTGGCAGTGACCCTACAAATATCAACAACAGTGCACCAGCGTTAAAAGTTTAAACATAATAGCATCGACAGGGAAAATGCTGTTATTTTCTGCTAAAATCATCCAAATGTTTTTCTTTGGAGAGCTGAGGTCTTTCGTTAGGTGCTATGGCTTCTTTACATTTGGATGACTAATTTTTTAATTTATTTTAATTTTTGCTTTAAGATGTGAAGCTGGTTACAGGAAAAGAGGAGATTAATAATTAGCCATTATCAGACATCAGAACTCAGTAGGTCATGTCTGAAATGCCTTGACGTCTCGAGTAAATGAAATGCATGATTAGCATTCATGTGATGACTTACAGTAAAAAGTGTTTTATCGCGTTTTCTTAACGCAGTCAAACAAGAACAGAAAACGTCAACAGGGCTTTGATTCAAAGCTTATGCTTCAAAGGGGCAGTATTATGTTTTCCAGGCACATAGTGCCATTTTATTGCTCAAGAAAGTAACTTTGTTACCTTCTGTAACATTCTATATACATTCAATTTGACTTTAAAAAAATCTGACTTTGGAAATAACGACTTAAAATTGGGCCTGTGTCTCTTTAAGAAGCTCCGGCTCTTTCTGAACCTCCGCCTTCAGGAAGTCATCACACCTCTATTATTAACCCTTTAATAATAATGGTTTTTACCAGCGTTCCTCTGAGAAGTAGCTCCTATAATGATCTCATCTGATGCTCAGTTCCACCAGCTAATTGCTGCTGGCTAGTCTGAAGGAGCTGAGTGGGGAGGCTGACGCTTGAAAACTGCAGCTGTGAGGAGGAGCTTCATCCTCGAAGGCGGGGCTAGATCCCACAAAGAGTTTTGCTCAGCTGAATGGTTGCCATGGTGATTAAAAGATTTCTCAAACATACATGACAGAATCAAAGCAACATTACAGGTATGTTTTAGATGAGGGGATAACACTATAACATGATGTAAAGCTCAAAATAGTCTATTTTACATCATACTGCCCCTTTAAATACAAAGTAGCGGGGATGCTTCATTTGGGTCACTGAAAAAAGAAAAGTAATTGATATCTGTAACCGCCTCAGGATTATTCCCCTTTGGGTTTATCCTCCTCCCTTTTTTTCAGACGCCTACACAACCTCAGAGGTGACTTACGCTTGGACCCGAAATGCTTCCGACTCGGTGGTGGTGGAAGAGGAGAGCTCCCGCCTGAACCAGTACGACCTGCTTGGTCAAACTGTTGGACAGGAACGCATCAAATCGAGCACAGGTAAGAGCCGATGGGACTCCAGCAGACGTCTAGAAGCAAACTCATCACACCAGGGGCGTCGGGCTCGTTTTCATTTTGGGCCACATCAAGATCATGGATGTCCAAAGCCGGTTCAGGCAGAATGTATTGATAAAACTACCCAGTAACAAACTGTTAAAATAAGAATCAATAGCTGGTTCTGCATTTGATGAGTACTTCTTAAAGTTAAATAATATTGAACATCTTTTCATACTCGTAATTTGGCAGAAGACAGATAAAAACTGCTGTGATTTAATTGATAACATGATAGTTAAAAACGGAGCAAACTAATGTTTAAAATTTTATTGTGATTGCAATGCAGGTTGTTCCTCTTTTGTTGTTGGAAAACGTTTATTAGATGTATTTTCGATCTTTAGGTTTTAAATTGTGGGGGTTTTTTTTGTTTGTTTTGTTTTTACATAATTTTTCACAAATGTCAACATAACACAGAAGGAAATGTATCTGTCCTTTTTTTTTTTTTTCAAAGTTTCAGGTTTTTATTTATTTTAAGACATAAAAATCAAACATTGGGGTGCTGTGGTGGCGCAGGGGCGAAGCACGACCCACGTATTGAGGACTTAGTCCTCGTGGCGGTGGTCACAGGCTCGGTTCCCGGCCTGGTGACATTTGCTGCATGTCTTCTCTTTCTCTCATTACCCTCTTTCCTGTCGAACTGCTTTCAAATAAAGGCCACTAGAGCCAACAAAATCTTTTAAAAACAATAAAACATTGGTCCCTTGAAAATGACAACAAAATTCTGTCAAAATGTTTCCAAATGGTCTCGTATCACTTATGGCTCTAAACAAGTTTTACTTCACCAGACTGAGGGCAAAATTGGCTTTTTCAATTGTAAAGATTGCAGAGTCCAGAGGGCCACATAAAAACTTATGGCGTGCCAGATTTGGCCCCCGTGCCTTGAGTTTAACATGTGTATCCTTCAGCTTGGAAAATGTCAATAGCCAATATTTGTAAGGGCTACACCTGCTGAGCATGCGGGCAAACTAGCATCTTCAGTCATTATTTCTGCAGCAACAAACGTCAGGTCTAATCTAAGAGTTGCAGTGATGCCTTCAGCTTTTTATATTTTTTGGGCTTGGCACTTTCAAATCTTTTTCGGAGTTTTGTTGCAGTGTGTGAAAACCAAACTGTTTTTCTTCTTCGAGAGGATGCTGAGCTCCTCAACCTCCCACGTGTTGCAGGAGGTGGCTGTGAATTTGCTAGTTTTAGCTTTTTCATGCTCACTTTGTTTTGTTTTTTGCATCTGATTTATTATTAAATAACAGGACTGCTGGTTTGGCTTTGTTTTAACCTCATTTAATTAAACAGTGACACCTGGATTAAAGATCAGTTCAGATATCTACATGAAAATACGCAAAAAGCTAAGTACTGTTGTTTTATGGTTAACAAAGAAAAATGCTCTTAACATTGCTGTGCCCTGTTTTACATTTCATTTAGGGTTAATTATGACTCCAATCAAGCCCAATAAAAGTTATCTCCCAGAATGTAATTGCTTTCTATTTCGCCTCAGATCTCGCATGCAACCTGCTCCGTTACATAAAATCCAAGAGACATCTGGCTGCGCCGAATAGAAGCCCTCCCTTTGCTACTTGGGGACTTAATGAAACGAGAACAATACATGATTTAAGCAAATCACTTGTCAAGTTCCAGCTTTAGAAAAGACAGAAAACCAAGAGAACAAATGCTCCAGAAAATAGGCTACACCGTAAAAAAAAAAAGATGAAGAAAAAAAAACTGGTAATGAGGGCTAAAAATAGAAGCAACATTTCACGCAAGCATGCTAACACAGATGACAAGAAATGGGGCAGAGCTTGAGGTAGCATGCATCTATATGTTGCTGTGTATGTGTGGCAAGAAATAAAAGAAATATCACATTGAGACAGATCAGATAAAATGCTGCTTGTGAGCCATGAAGAAATAAACCTGACTGCAGATTTAGCTACTGTAGAGTCAGTGGGATTCTTCAGCAAAAACAAGACGAGGCCATGATGCTTTCTGCAGCAACCACTCGGAAACATCACTCACTCTGAAATCACCGTTTTTATCTTTGACGACGGCACGCATGGTTGTACACAGTTTACATTATGCAACGTCACACTGGTTGAGGTTTCAACTCATCTGTAATGATTAATAAATTTTAATTCAACATATCTGGAGTCTGGGCTTCAGCTTGATTTTATCTTACATTTGATTGCATCTTACTTTGGTGTAAATATGAGTTTGTCGTCACACCAATGATAATATTGTGTCCAGGTGCTGAACAAAAAACCGTCACCTCATCGCCACTGTGCTGGACAGCTGTTATGAGACATTTAACTTATAATACAAATTTTTGGTTTGGGAATTTCAGGTGATAGACTAACTAGAAGTGGCACATACCTGCAAAAAGAAAGAAAAACGTGGGATATAAAATTGATTTTCAAAATCAAAATTTGAAACTCATCTATATTTAGCCCCCTGTGCATTCAATCACTTTCAGAAATCATTTAATGAGTAAATAACCTTACTGCGGCGGCAGCTAGCGATTATTTTAGTAATTGATTATTCTATCGATTAACCAGATTTTTAAAATTTCACGCATTCTGCAGATTTTTCATTTATTAGACATTCACTAAAAGATGGAAATAAATAATTCAATTCCTCTTCTTAATTTAGATAATAAACATCTTATTGCCTAGAATGCAATAACTTAGCATTCCTTCAGTGAACACCTGATCATTTGTTGCAAAGATGCAGCTAAAAGAAATACTTCTATCAACGTGTGAGAAGCTCAGCTCCTTCTGCATGACTTAACATCAATGTTTGGATGATTAGCTGACTATTTTTTCAATTAAACGATTAATAACTGGATTAAAGGCTTACTAGCATTTAATTTACAGAATTTGAACTGCGCGATGTCTGTCTGTCACCTGAGCAGTTTTGGGTAGAACATATAAGTATATTTTTATCTTAAATGTAAAATAAATATATATATATATTTTTTAATCCAATTTTGACTTAATTACCGCTCTGAATACATTGTTCTTTCATAAAATCGACTTTCTTTGAGTCTGTATACTCCTGTGAACAATTAATCAATTGCTAAATTAGCTGATGATTATTTCAATAATTGATTAATCGCTTCAGTCGTAACCCTGACAATTTAGGCTAGGTGAGTCTTACACATTTGTGCCACACTTTTCAGATTCTTATTTGTAAAAATAATTTCAAACTATATATCCCTTTATATCTCCTTTACAATATGCAGTAATAAACTTTGATTAAATCCCATGGTGTCATAATATGATACAATGTGGAAAAAAATGTAAGTCATATGAATACCTTTACAAGTCTTGATAGTTCTCCACAGTTTTAATTCATCTCCTGTTGCTTAAGAAGCATTAATATCAATTGACAGCATTATAACTGGCTCTCTTGACAAGGCCCTCCGCTGTGGCAATATGGAGTCACACGCAGCACAGTGATAGATATCATACAGGGCACCGCGCAAAACAACCTCTCAGTGGTTATTAACTTAGAAATAAAAGCCCTCCGGGGAGAACGCATAAACAGCAGCAGAGCTGGAGCAGGTGGAGGCAGCGAGGATCACAAAACGTGTTAAGTAGGCCGTCGCATCAGTGCAGTGTAGGCGTGACAGCTGTGGGTGAGGTCGGGACGCCCTGCGCTGCTGTGGCGGCGTAAACGGCTAACAGAACAGGGTCAGAGCAGACACGTCGCGTTACTTTGTGACAACAAAAAAACAGAGCAGCGACTGGAGGGTGAAGCCTTGAGGGGTCGCAAAATTCACCTGACAGATGAGCCAGATTCAAGGTGTGTTGCTGTGATAACAGTGCACGTTGCCATGGGGAAAAAATGTGTGTAAACTAATGATAAAGTTGTAGCAGAGAACTCCACAGATGGTGAGAAAAGTTTCAGGAGACACAAAGATATCAGAAGCTATTTATCACTCAAGCTGAAGGCTGAACTATGTGGCTGAAAATCGTATCGCATATAATCGTTTCATGTCAGTCGATATCAATAATTATCTGAAATACGGCCAAACTGGTGACATGACCTTGTTTTAGCCACAATTTCCTCTGGAGAAGTTGTTCTCATTTTTCCTTTCACTCCATGCCGTTGTTTTTAATTTTTCTAGCGGTCGTGAGGCACAGTGTCAAAACATGAAACTGCTGCTGCGCAAGTTACTCAACAGGTTGTTTCTAGGTAACCATAAAGTGAGAGACATAGTTGATGTCAACAACCTGGCTTTGCTAGCCAGGAGAGATTAGTGGCCAAAGTCTTTCCTCTGCCTACATCCCCCAGGATGCAGTGCGGTTCTGGATTTAGTGAAATTATTGAACAGAAGAGGCTTAGGACTTTTTGAAGCAGGGTTCTGTAGAGTAGTTTATAATGGTCAGAATTTCGCTTGAGAAATTTTTGCTAAAAATTTGGCTGAGAAATTTTCTCAAAAAATGTTCAGAACTTTGTGAATGTGGCCCAAAATACACTGCAAACTCCTAACAAAACTTCACTTTTGTCCTCCAAATTTATGAAATTTTAGCTTTTCTACTCCTTGTGACTGAAAATTGACAACTTCTGTATTACCAGAACATAAAATACACAGATGCCATAACTCCACCATGTAGTGCCATGTGAAGATCTTGTTCTAGTGCACATATTTCTGTAACAGGTTTCCAGGTTGCTCAATCTGATCCCACAAAAGATAAAAAGTTGGTCATAATTACAGCAGGACAAACACATCCTACACAGCCTCCATTTCCATGCTTCTGTTGTTCCTACTGAGAGAAGCTACTGCCACGAATTCCTTGAAGTGTTGTCGATTAGATGAGGGGCTTAAATAAAACACAGACTTTAACAATTCTGGAAATGGTTGTGTTTTGAAGACAACCAGATGAGATTGAAAAGCTTAAAGTCAGATTCACATCTGATGGTTATGAAAGACTCTGAGGAGTTGGTCCCTGGCGGCGGACATCGATCAGAACCGCGCAGCCTCCAAGCTGAACTCTTGAGGGAATAGTGGGCGGTCTGCAGAGCTTGGCTGTGGAGTCACATGTCTGAACACCAACAGTGAGCTCTTCATTTATCCCAAGACGCTCCACTTTACATTTTTGGACTTATTAATCTGCAACTTTTATGTATTTCAAGACCATGTGGGTGAAAGTCTTGAAGAACTCTTATGTGATTATCTGGGAGTAGATATATTGAAGCGACACATCGTTATTCTGGGTCATTAAGACTCATGAGTTTCATCTAACTTTCATTTTCCTTCTTTTTCCTTCCTTCCTTCCTTCCTTCCTTACTTCCTTACTTACTTACTTACTTACTTACTTACTTACTTATAAAATGACAGTAATGAATTTACATATAGCTCTCTGCTATGTCCAAACATTTCGGCCTATACTGTAGAAATATTCTGGACTTATTTTCACCATGTCTCTGAACCGAGAGCTCCACCAACATCTACCAGTATGTATTTCCCCCCAGTGGGTGAATCCCATTATCAGGGGAATCCCTGCTGCAGTTTCACTGAGCAACAATTTGCCATCATCACTGCACGCTCCTATCTGGGTTAAGTGCCGTTTGGTGCGTCAGTGGAAGGCAGAATGCTGCCAGTCGCTGTTTCTCTCGTCTAACTGGCCTCTCCACATTATCTGATTGGCTGGCTCCACATTAATCATTCATCGCTCTTGTGTCAGTGTTGGTGTGCAGCGTGCTAACAAACTAGGTCATTGGGCGCTAACGAAGCCGCTCTGAGACCTGACAGGGACGGACATCCTGCTGCATCTGTAGCCGCTCCGTCCAGCCAAGCAAGACGAAGCCGTTACAACACGACTCACTTGTTTCTGCTTGGTCTTAAAATCTACATTTTTCTATCTGGGCACTTTAAAAAAAAGATTGGCTTTGCAAACCTGACGACAATAATGTTGTCCGACACGCATACAGATTTCTTCTGGTTTTTCCCTTTTCGTCACACTTCAGCTCATTAAATAAATGTTATTATCAGAGAATTGACGAAAAGTAATTTCCCCCCAAAGTCTAAACCCTGGGTTTGTGAAAATGGTCATCCCTATAGATGTAAAAGGCCCACTACACAGCATCTCAATTGGATTTGAGTCAAGAATTTGACTAGGCCACTCCAGTCTAGTTGCTGATGTGTTTTAGTGATCTGTCCAAATTCCTAACCAAAGTGCAGTTCAATTAAATACAAATCAATTCTTATATTTAGCGCCAATTCACAAGTGTTGTGTGTAGGCACTTTGGAAAAAACCTATTTCAATTCAATAACACACATTCCTATGGACACTAGTTATCAAACTGTGCAGTGAGCTCAGCTAATTTCTTTTTTGTTTTGTATTTTTGAACTTTATTGAACACTATAAATTGCAAAAAACACTGATCATGTGACCAAATAGTGAGGAGGAAGGCATTATTTAATGAAGTTAAGAACCTCATGGGTGAAGTGGGTAGACAATAGTATTTCTTTAAAAAATAAAAACATTTTTCACTCTTGAAAGTTAATTTAGTCTATCATAACTTTCATAATTTGTAAATGTTTCCAAACGGCTGAACTTATCTTTTTCTGATGAGGGAAAGAAGTGTACAGCAACAAGTGGAGGAGGGGAAACACAATGTTAATCTGTCCTCCACATAGCCAGAAAACCTCTGGTCGTTCTGGCATCTTTAAAGCGTAGAAATGTTGCTATGATTATTTTTTTCTACTTTATTTAAAAATGGTATGGTTTTATTTTTGTCTATTTAGTAGCATTATTTGTAAAAAATTAAATCAGTGCGTGCATCTTAAGCGCCATAAAACCCCCTGTGACTCCTAAATTAGTCCCTGCCGGTGACTGACCAGGGATCCGAGCGCGCTTTGGCTGATGGGACTACTTTCTGTGGAATCCAGTCGTCATCTTCCCTCCGGATGAAAGCGTCGTAGGTTGCGGCGAAGGAAGCTCGAGCTCTTCCAGCGCGCGGCTCGTACACCTCCCCCTATCCACAGCCGAGGAACGGGGACTGGCATGCAAATGAAATTACACAAGATGTAGAGCTCTACGTTGGGTGCTGAGAGCGTCCGAGCTTCTGTGTGTGGCTGTGGAATGGTGACAGAGAGAATTAGCTCCAGCAGAAACACAACCAATACCGCCTTTTTTATACCGAAAAGAAGAGGGAATGAAAAGAAGACGTTTTAGGATTAGTCCATGGAGTTGACACCCTCCCTTCCCCCTCGTTCACATTGCTGAAAAGGACTTCCTTCATGCCAAATGGATGGCTGTATCAAGGCCCTCATTTCCAAATCGCAACGAATGAGCTATGTTTCTCTGCTCTGTTGCCATGGGTAACACATCTTTTTCTTCTCATTGCTAATCTTGGCTGGTCTTTGAGATCTCTTCCATTTGGAAAGCCTGCCTGTTAGTGCAGCTCTGACACAGTTTCATGCTCCTGTCAGACATTCGACTGTGCTGCTAGGAAAACACAGAGGTGTCTTTATTTCTAGTCTTTATTAGCAGAACAGGCTATAATTTATGAAATTACTGTAAATAACAAGTCTACATGAGTTAAAGGGGCGTTGATGCCTATCTCAAGCACTCATTGGGCGTCAGGCAGAAATTATGTATTAGCTATAATTTAACACCAGAATCTGGAATAAACTTCCAGACTACTAGCTGCGTTTCCATTCACCATAAAATTGAGCAAAGTGAAAGTGCAAAAATAAATTTGCATAATGGAAACACACCAATTTAGAAAAACGTTGATTAATTTTATTTTTTTTTTAGGATGAGGTGCTTCTTCAGCCATACATGTATTTCACAAAACTGCAATGGAAACTCTTTTGAGTCACATGATCAACAACCGGATGTTACTACTGACGATAACGTCAAAGAAGACAACAGGATGACGGTTCGTTGTTGGTTTTTTCAGACCAATGAGCAACTGGCTCCACCAGAGCTCAGTCAAAAAAGCTCTGTGTTATCCCAACGTGTAGAATCCACGTAAAATCGCCAACTACTGTTTCCCCAAAAAGCCGTGTTTGTAGCCCTTCCCAAGCAGGCGGGGCTTGAGTAAGACACAGACGTCTCCTCTGATTGGCTGATGGATGATGAGCACTAGCGCCATGGCTGGATTATAAATATGATCTCATGTAACCGTTTACATCCTTCGCTGCCATGATTGTCAGACTTGTCGCGTAACGTGTGCTTTCGCTTTTTCAAGTGTGATTTTAGTTTAATTTCTTAGTGAATCGAAACACTGCAACTGCAAAATTGTGTTTTTTTGATATTAGCAGAATAGCGGCAAAGATTTACTCTCATTTGTAACAGAAATGCACCTGGTGAGTTCCTTTAAACCCCAGGCTTAAAACCCACCTGCTTACAGCTGCTTCTGATTAGTGGAACATCGATCAACATTTTTGATGTGATTTTTGAAGATGGCATTTGACAAAATGTGATGTTTATTGCTTGTTTCACAATCAATGACTGCATGATGTTTTTATGATGTAAAGCAATTTGAACTGCCTTGTTACTGAAATGTGCTTTTACAAATAAACTTGACTTGACTAAGCCAAACCAGACAAAGAGGATGTTAATAGGAACTATGAAAATCTATATAGACCAAATGGATTTTTGTCAGCGTTTATACACCAGTGTAGATGTTTTCTTTCTTGTATTATTTTAACATTGTTCTTGTCTTCTTTTTCTGCAGGTGAATACACAGTGATGACAGCTCATTTCCACCTAAAGAGGAAGATTGGTTACTTTGTCATTCAGACGTACCTCCCGTGCATCATGACAGTCATCCTTTCCCAGGTGTCATTCTGGCTAAACAGAGAATCGGTCCCTGCTAGGACTGTGTTTGGTACGTGGAGTTGTTCTGCATCGACTTTTCTTTTTTCCTACCTTGCAGACCTTACTACAATGTTCTCACCTCTAGTTGGATGAAGGTAATTTAACACCAATGGCATGTTGATTCCATCTCAAAGCCATTAGAGATTAAGGAAATGGGATATAAGAGACCAGCTGCTGATGGACTGAACAGAGAGCTCATGTTAGTTGGCCAAGACGGGTCAGAACATCCGTCTATAGACACCTTTGCGGCATGTTGTCATGGACACAGGATCCCGCCCTCCGGCTCCCTGCTTGAGAGGAAAAAGCTGTTAGCTGACGATGATTACCATTGGTTTTAGCTGTCAAGTCGCCAAAATAACGCACTAAATCTTAAATGTAGGCATGATACATAAAATAAAAAGAGTCGCAATGCTTTGCTACTAATTGTGAACACTACAACAGCTAGATAACGAGGTACAACATTCTAAAAGTCAAAAAACGTTTTAAATTTTAAAATATTGAGGGAGAGGGAAGTAGGTCAGTTACGCTAGCTTGACTTTGACAACCTTAACATGTGGATGTGCTGTGGCATTCAATGTGTTTTGGTTCAGTTAAAAATCAAAAAAGACAACCCACACGCCGACTCTCTGACAGATCATCAGTAGAGCAGGAGTTTAAAGAGCTAATTCACTCTCCCAGTGTTCAAATTATCACTTATTAATAATAGCAAAATAAACATCAAGCTTGAAAACATGATACTGTGACAGACTGACTGTTATGTTCTTTGTGTGGGAAATGTTTGTGTGGATTTTGATGTTTAATCCTGATACACTAGTGGAGCTGTTGTCAGTCTGTTGCTATGGCAACGGGTGTCTGTGTAGAGTAGCCAACAACAGAGAGCAAGAAAATAGAAGAATAGGAGTGGCTTTGAGTTATTCTTCAATGGGTTTTCTGCGCCATTTTCCCTTTGCACTAACGCAATAATACCGACATCTCCATGTTTCATTTTGTTACCATTTTGTTGTACCACGGCTACGGATGGCAAGTAAAAGAACCGTCTGTCCAGCGTTGGGCGCATGCGTGAAACTCTCTGTATTTAAACAAGAACTTACAACTTCTCTAAAGATGACGAACGTTTACGCTGCAAAGAACCTGTAGAGAGACATAAAAATGATCACAGGTGGATCCTGAAACGTTCTGTTGTCTTGTTCCAGGCGTGACCACGGTCCTCACCATGACCACTCTGAGCATCAGCGCGAGGAACTCCCTGCCCAAGGTCGCCTACGCCACCGCCATGGACTGGTTCATCGCCGTCTGCTACGCCTTCGTGTTCTCTGCTCTGATCGAGTTCGCCACTGTCAATTACTTCACAAAGCGCGGCTGGGCCTGGGATGGGAAGAGTGTTGTGAGTGAGAAGGTAATGAAGAAGAAATCACGTGTTGTGACAGCCTCCATTTTCAAAGAGAATTCATTAGCGCTGCACCGCGGCAGATTGTGGCTCCAGAGGCATTTCCTGGAAAGGAAGGGAAATAATGGCAATTTCTCATTTAATTCTCTGGGTTTGTTTTGTTTTGTTTTTCAATTTG
Organism: Alfaro cultratus; assembly: GCA_903066825.1. Lineage (NCBI taxonomy): Eukaryota > Metazoa > Chordata > Actinopteri > Cyprinodontiformes > Poeciliidae > Alfaro > Alfaro cultratus. The sequence goes on along the minus strand of CAEFZX010030670.1, from coordinate 23,791 downwards.
GCACATTGGTTACACATCATTGAATTAAGACAATATGACTATCTAAAGTACATTCTGTTCATTTTCTGTTTTTGGTGGGATTGGACGGTAGAGCCAACTACTTTTCCCCCCCTTACTAATTTCTTGTGTCACATTTAACTGTTTCGGATCATAAACCAAATTTTAATTTCAATTGGAGGTAACATGGGAAAGAGAAAAAGCAGCTACATGTCAATGTCATTCATTAAAGTTACTGTATTAAAATGCTTTTTACGTATTTGTTAAAACTGTAGGAGTTTGGTCTTAGCGCTGTCAATCAACTCCTGTATGCGCTGCTAAATGTACTAGCAGTGGAGAAAAAACTCACTGTTACAGGAAGATTCGTTATCCGCCGTTATCAGTGGTGGTCATGCTAAGTAGCATTAGCATTCAGGGAGAAGCTGTAGCATAGCAGAGAGAAAGGGGGAGTGTGAGCAGTGTAATTCACAGTGCTATCACCCTTTTCCTGGCTCTGATTGGTCGGTTCTGACTGAGCGATGTATTTTTGTAGTTATCTCTGAAGCTTTAAAACCTACATTTTGTATTAAATCTTAAACCTTTTTCATATATTTAAATTAGTTTTAGCATCTAAAATACTTAAATATGTCAAAATAGCAAAAATAAAATTAATTTGGAAAGTGCCCAAACATTTTTTTCTCTATAAATGATGTAACTGCATATCAAGAGGCTTGACATGTTGAAGAAGCAAAGTTCCTTTTATTCACCTCTTCTTGTAGAAAAAATAAATATAAGATTAGGTGTCAGTACCAAGTTGTTTTTGTCTATAGCTGCTCATGCTCCCTTTTTTTTCTAAGCCATTTTTGAAAATTAGGAAAATGAGTGTTCATACAAAACACGCCGTTGACTGATCTCGTCCCTCTTTGGCCTTCCAAAATGCGTTCCAGCCACCGAGGCGCTCAGTTTGCAGTCATTGGAAATCCGTGGACAGGTGATGAAAAGCGAGTCTTCGTGACACTGATCCCCCTCTGTCTGTCAGCAGAAGAAAGAGAGGGCTTCTATGATGAAGAAGAACAACGCCTACGCCGTAGCGGTGGCCAACTACGCGCCAAACATCGGCAAGGACTCCGGCACGCTCCCGACCATCGCCAAAGGCGGTGCCGTGGATCCCGGCAAGGCCAAAGCGGACGGCAAGGCCCCGGAAGCCAAGAAGACGTTCAACAGCGTCAGCAGGATTGACAGGCTCTCGCGGATTATGTTCCCGGTTCTCTTCGGCGGCTTCAACCTCGTCTACTGGGCCACCTACCTAAACAGAGAACCGGTTATAAAGGATATGGTCCCGTCCAACTAGAACCCGGCTTCGGACGGGTTCCGGCCTGTGGAAGAGACGAACCAAATACCTCCAGCCACTGCGGTACACATACTTTTTACAGCCCCGGATTGCAGTGTGATCCTCTTTCTCCGCCCGTTTTCTACACCGTCTGCAGCACTTTTGAAGAATCCCGACTTTTGTAAATGTGTACGTATATTTATATATTTAAGGTTTCATTGTGATACATTGTGTGGTTACTTTGAATCAAGTATTGATTATTTCCTTAAAAGTTATGTCTACGGAAACCTTTACGTGGCCACTGTACATACAAACCGAATGGAGAAAAGACCCTGGACATTCACACATGCATTTTATTTACTAATATATTAAGTGTGTTCACCTATAAAAGGTAAAATCACAGTATTGTTTTGTTTTGTTTGTTTTTTTTGAGTGGGAGGAGCTGAAAATAACGTCTTTGGTTTTGGCCATAATTATTTGAGCGACATAATTTTTTATTTTTTTTAAAGTAGATAACTCACATCTGTATAATACTGTTCCTGTTTTAATCTTATATTATAGTCTGGGACAGAAGACAACTGAATCAATCTTCACTAAAAAAAGAGAAAAGGTTAAAAAAAGAAATCACTCGTGTGTCAGAAACAATGTCTGTGTTTTTCCAGCGTTTACGTGCCAGGATTGATTTCAGTGCAGTACTTCCATAGAAGAACCAAGAGAAATCAGGGGGACTCTGGTATGAAATTCAAAATATGAAGTGAAAGTCTGAACACCAGGAAGCACTGTCTTGGCTGACTGTTTAGCATTAGCACCAGCGTTAGCATTTAGCTGTGGTCATGTTTAAGGGAATGACTTTATGTCATCGCGTGGTTTCATTTCGTCCACATGGATTTCTTTTATATGACTTCCTTCTTCCACGTCAACGAATCATTTCCAGCCTGTTGGTTTTCGGCATATTTCATAATTTTGTACTTTGACGATTTTGATTCTGAGCTGACTTTTCTGAATATGAAATGGTGTCATGTGGCATTAGATGTTTTGTGTCGACCATGCTGTAATTCTGCCATGGCAGGTGGACATTTTGGAACTGCTTTGACAACCTACCATTCAAAGTAATCTTCAATAATCTATAAAATGGTTGACGGTAGGGAGATGTGGTTAATAATGTCTGTCAGCTGGAGGTCGGACTGGAATCAGAACCGAAACAAATTCGAAACTAGTTTAAAACAAAGTTTTAAGATAATAATATGCAATTGCATTAAGTCGTACATGATTTGAGTGCTTTCTGACAATTTACCTCCATAATTATGTAACCATATTCTATTGTTTAACCCTCCTGTTACATTCCCATTACAACGAATGAGATTTATTTAGTGTTTTGCACTTCAAGTAGTATGGCTGAGGCAAAAAAAAAAGACATTCATAAATTTTTTGTGCTATATACTAAAAATTGAAGCCACTTTTCTAAAAAAAAAAATAAATAAATAAAAAGTGGCAGAAACAGTCAGTTGTTGCCCTTTATTTTGATCATTCTGCAACATAAAAATCTAAATAAATCCAGGTGGCATGTTTATGCTTCCAGTAATGAGAGCATTGTTGCAGGGGTAGAACACAGTGTCTGATGAAAGTAGAAAAGAGAAAAAATGGCGATTGTGTAGTTATGACATAGGAACTAACAGAGGAGTTGATTTGTCTTGGTAGGTTGAATTACAGAACTAAACTGTCCTAAAATCTCTCATATGTTTAGCTGCTATTGTTGTTTCACCAGTGTTTGTATCACACCCCATCGCCTGTGATTGCATTTATCCCAGTTGGATCCTGTTGACTCTGGTAAAAAACTAACAGAAAATGACCCATGATCCAACCAAAATAGCTTAAAGAAATATCCATAGTGACGGATATTTATATGGGTCTCCTATGGCAACTACGAGTTGATGTACGGTCGATACGATCCATCCCACATTAGACAACAGCATTTCACTCCACTCTTATACTGCTGTTTTAAATGGTTGAGTGCATTATTTCTCTGCAACCACTTTGCTTAGTTGTTTCTTTTTTTATTATTGTTTTTGTTTGGGGTCATTTTACGTCTCAATGATTTTGTATATCAATGTTCTTTGCTGGTTTTGCTCTTGACTTTTTTTGTTTTAAAGCTGTTTTATACCAATTTCTCAACAATTCTGTCATCCCTTGAGGAGATTTTGTTCCAGTTTTAAACTCATTGTCAGCGAAACAGGAAAAAAAAATCCCAGGGGGAGATTACGCCAAGTTGTGTAGCCAAAACAAAGAACAGAATACAATCAATAAATTTAGGATGAAATTTAACATGTTCAGAAAAATGTACAGATAAATTCTAAGATTGAAGTGTTTTTGTTATTATTAATCTTCATTTCTTGAATAACTTAAAAACTGAGTGAAGCAAACCGATGGAACATCGATACAAAATGGAAGAGGGTGGCTACGTTTAAAAAAAAGTGTATGAATTTGTAAAAAAGGGACGACCAGAACGTCTTTCATACTCAATTTAGACACAATATCATCAAAATCATAAATTCATCTACATTGCTGTCTCTTTTTAGTGTAAATGAAACAGATTTTATTAAAATTGTGAAATAGAAAAACTCCTTGAGAACAAGGTTTAAAAGCTAAGAGAGGATGTGTTCTGCTTCTGTTTACAGTTAGACGAGTCGCCCCCTGCTGGCCACCTAAAATCTTACAGTGACTTTTACACAGAGGTCATGGTGATATATTTTTTAAATTCGGTTGTTAGTCACTGAAAAAAAGAAGAAGAAAAAAGGCTAAAACATTTCTGTGGATTTGAGATGACTGGTTGATTTTGCATTAAGCAAAGGAAAACAATTTCCATGAAAAAGACAAACAAAAGGAGGAACTGGAGGTAGAAAAGTGTACTGGATCCAACTACAGACAGACGGAACAGAAATGTAGAAGAAGTGTGTGAGTTGTTTTTACGTTAACTTTTGAAATGTAACAGTTGTGTTCTCCATAAGCGATGTTGAGATTTGTTGCGGTGGGAGAGACATTCCCTCGACATCGTTGCTTCAGTCAGAATGTCTTCCTCTGAAATGTTCACTGTTTCCACCATATTTCAACGTCGCCAAAGACAAATCAGGAAACCCTTAGACATCTGAGAGCGATACTGCAAATATCCAAACATATAGACCCGATTTTAACTCCAGTAAAAAAAAAAAAAAAAAAGGTCAGATATCTCTAGTTGTTTTGTTTTCTTTTGCATCCAGCTAATTGTTTGTGTTTGTGGCCTGCAGTGAAAGGACGCTGTCAAGCTTTAGAGGAAAATCAGGAGGTACACGCGGTTGTCATGTAATTTATTTCCATTAGCATCAAAACAGAACAGGAGCTACCAGTTGTTCTGCTTCACAAACATCTGGCACGAGAAAAAAAATCTGATTATTAAGTTAAATCCATGTCTGTGTCATGAAGTCCATTAAGTTTATAAGGATTAATTTATCCTCCCTGAATTACAGAAATGTATGATATAAAACATTTGTTGATGATTTTTGTCTGTCATTGTGTATATATATATAAAAAAATCATATTCAGCCTCATATATATTCTCATAAAGTGCTATGATTTAACTTTACAGCTGAACATATTTAATTTTGCCCTATTCATTTACTTATTTGAACAGACTTTGCATGCAGATTAATTTCACCCATCAGGAGCTACAGCTCGACCTTTTCACCGGCATCCAGGCAGAAACTTCAAACATTCCAGGTAAAGATGATTGTTCAGAAGATGGAGGGCTGATTTAGTGCACTGTTGTTTTTAATAAAACACATTCTTCCAGCTCTCTCCATCTATTTTTGTGATGCTTTCGCTGACGCTGGCCGTTCGCACTGCAACAACCACACAGAGGCAAACAGCAGCTGTAGGTTGGACTCCCGATATATTTGAAGTCATTGCTTCTTGGGTTCTTATAGAGATTTATTGATAAAAAAGAAAACAAGTCGACATCTATGGTTCAATAATATCATAATAAAATGGTAAAAAAAAGTACAATAAGTGGATAAATAATTATTTTTATTTTTTTTTACCATTCAACTAACCTATTTTTTTTTCTTTTGGTAGCAGCTTTTCTCCCTTGTCTCTCTGGAAGATGAGCCCAGCAGCTCCTCTGTTCCTCTGCAGGAGTCCACCCTATTGGCTGCCATGCTGCCAACAACCATTATTATTTAGCCAGAAAGCCCCGGTGGCACTGAGCTGTGATGCTGGGCTCGTTTCCTGACCTCCTTCTCGAGCCGTGCCTCTTCCTCAGTCCACGGCTGACCCTGCTTGTCTGCCCAGAGATTGTACCCTGACAGAAATCTCTGCTGATGGACGGGAAGTATCTCGCCGGTCGCACAGCGCTGCGTGGCTGCTTACAGACACGCCTCAAAAATCCACATAATTGACGGCCTTGCGGGGGTTTTAGGAAATGTCAGATCGCGGCATTCAAGCGAAAAGAGTCCTTTTGCTACATTTAAAGAGCATTCTGATGGAAACTTTCATTTCTAACACTAATATATTTTTGGTTCATTTTAAAACACTTATTGCTAAATGATCCACTCCCCTTGAGCTTTTCAACATTTTGTCACGCTACAATAACAAATTTTATTTATTTGTTGTTGTTTTTTTGTAGGGACTTTTTGTGCTAAATCCACACAGCCTAGTAGGACTGAAACGATTAATCGTGATGGATAGATTCAAATAATCAGCAACTAATTTAGTAAATGATTAATCGTTAACTCAAAAAACAACCATTTGCCACACATTAGTGTGGCTTCAACACACTAATGAAGCCAGAACAACAAAAAATATATATACATTTTGAATTTAAGATTAAAAAGCTAATTTTTCTGTAAATTAGTTTTACTCAGAAGTTCTCAAGCAGCTTAGTTTTCAATTCACCTGGTTCAAATTCTGTAAAAAATAAAATAAAAAAAAATTCCTGTTATTATGCACCTTTACATATCCAATTATTAATCAATTAATCAAAAAAATAAATAAATAAATAAATAAAATCACCAGCTCTACTGTGTAGGTCGAGCAGAAATGGCTGAATTTTTCACATGTCGATGTTAAAAATATTTTTAGCTGCAAAATATGAGTAAAGAGGTTTGAGAGCAATTAACTTCCTGGTTTCCCTTTGTCTCACTTTTTAAAATATGCTGTTTATATTGTGATTCTGAACTTTGTTTTGTTTTGGTCTGGTTTATCATTTGCTAGCAGATGTTCAGAAACATTTCCAAGCATCATTTTATGTGTGGGGCAAAGTGGAAAAAAATAAATACGTAAATATATAAATTTAAAAAATTTATTAATTAAATGTTTTCAAGAGGGTTGCTCTATTATGTCACAAAGGAAAATATGCATTCTCTAGAACAATGCTTCTAGATTCTGATTGTAAAGAGAAAAAAAAAACATGTCAAGCCGCATCTAGGGCTAATAGATGCTTATTATTTTTGCTCAAAGAAGGAAAGCAATAATCTATTCAAGGCAGCTTCGTTGTCATAGCAACTGATGTCAATTTTTATCCCACATCTGACAGGCTGAGTGGGCGGTACTAATGGCTGTCAGCCGTGTTGAAAGCTAACAAATGCGCCGTGCAGCTACAAATAGGCTCCCTGACACAAAGTGAGGCGCTGTCGTTTCCAGGTGACGCAGTTAATTCCTTTCCCTGCTTTCCGCCAAAAATAAAACACATAAACGAGAAACTAAATTAGAGTTCTCATTTAGAAAAGAAACACAATATCACTTCTACGAATATAAAAAGGACAGTGGTGTCGAGAGAGCGTCGAGTGAAATAAAAAACAAAAACAATCATACAGCTGAATGAAGCGGTTTTCCCTCAAAATGTTGCTAATTTTTCTTTATCGATAATAAAGTTGCCCACCACTGTGTTTGTTTAATCCGCCTTTCAACATTTTGAAAAGCTAAGCTACTCATTTCAAGCGAAGTGGTTCAAATTAACATTTATCCCAAGTTCTGGTTCGAAAGAAATACATTTCCCATAATTCCTTGCCGCTGACCTGTAACCCAAAATGTCAGCACCCTGAAAGCTCGTGCAAGGACTATTGTTGTTCATATCGTATCTGTGTTTTTATGGTTGTTATTTATTTGAAGCAGACTGTCCACTAAGGTCTCACTTAGCTGCTTCTGCTATGTTAGCATGTTGCTAACCTTGCTAATGCTGCGCAGGTAGCCTTTGGGGGGCTTGTTAGCATTTCTCCTGCCCTCATAATAATAATGCTGTGAGGTTTCTAGAAAATATGACGTATTTTCTAGTCAAACAGCTCTGCGACATTTCTCTGTTAGGACGGGTTTTGCCGTTTAAAGTGTGTAGGAGGAAAATGCCGAGCTACAACATTTGCTACAGGGTGCTGAGACACCGCTGGATGAAATGTCTGCCTGTGTTACCCAGCAACTTCAGGAGCTTAAGCACACAGCCAGCCAAGGTAACAAACCCACCTCAGAGTCAGTTAAGGCAACCATGCATGGATTACTGTTAGTAAATACGAAATATTTAATACGTTTACTTTACAGTTAACAGAGATAGTTGTTCTTTGTTGTTCCTAAGGATGTTGTCGACCTGTCCAAGTTCCCTGTGGACAAAATCAGAAATTTCTGCATCATTGCCCATATCGACCATGGAAAAAGCACTTTGGCTGACAGGCTGCTGGAAATGACAGGTAGAAAGCTCCACAGAGTCTCACACCTCTGTAAAACAGTATCAAACACCTTCAATGTTTTGCTGAATATTACATTTCTGTGTAAAACTGTTCGATTTCTCCAAATCAAACCAAACCTTTTCAGTCTGAGACATTTGCTGTCACATCTGGTGTACCCCAGGGCTCTGTTCTTGGTCCTGTTTTTGTTCATAGATCATTGTCATCACTCGCCTCTTTGGCACTTTGTCGGCGTGTTTGGAAATGTGACGTAGGCATGTGTGTCTGATGTGCTGGAATCGTCTCTTACTGTTGATACGGTTGGAAAACAGGCGCCATCGCAAAGACGGAGAAGAACAAGCAGGTTCTGGACAAGCTTCAAGTGGAGCGGGAGCGAGGGATCACCGTGAAGGCCCAGACGGCCTCGTTGTTCTACAGCCACGACGGACAGGAGTATCTCCTGAACCTCATCGACACGCCGGTAGAGTTCCACTTCTTCACAGTTCAAAATGTGTTTTGAGCACCAAATGTTTGTAGTAATGTGACCAAATATGAAAGATATCTTGCAGGGTTTCCCCCAGGAAAACTTGCTAAGCCCGGTGGTTGGGCGCTAGGGCGGTCATTCATCCAGTGACCCGTCATGTTTATGAGTTAAAAAGTGTTTAAAGTTGACATATAATTTGAAAATATCTCTTGATACTCATGTGTTATTGAAAGATTGGAAGATTAAGATCTGAACACCAACTATAAAGTCTTAAAAAAATGCAAACATTTGAAAAAGACTTAAATGAATAAGCAATGCTTAGCCAGTTGGGGGCACAAGTAAAACCTGGTGACCTGCCAGGCTTATAATACCCTTGGAGAAACCCTGTCAAGAATTTGTTTTGAATGCAGGTTTGCGTTCTCTCCAGGGCCATGTGGACTTCAGCTACGAAGTGTCCCGTTCACTTTCCGCTTGCCAAGGCGTCCTGCTGATTATTGATGCCAATCAAGTAATAAATATACATTTATTGACTTTCCGAGGATTTATCTTCCTGCATGATGTGAGGTCTCTCATCTGTTGTCGTCTCTTAAAGGGCATTCAGGCGCAAACCGTCGCCAACTTCTACCTGGCCTTCGAAGCCCAGCTGGCTATCATACCTGTGATTAACAAGGTACTTTCAGACCTTCCCACTGGGAGTTGCCTGTACAAAGAAAGGTGACTTTGTTCCGTCTCCTCAGATTGATTTGAAAAACGCCGACCCGGAGCGAGTGGAGTCGCAGATCGAGAAGGTGTTCGATATCCCACGCGAGGAGTGTATCAGGGTAAAAGATGGCGGGAAGATGCTAACCGTTTCCCCGTGCGTTTCACGGCGCATCCCTCACAAACGTCTCCTCCTGTGCGTCAGATTTCAGCCAAGCTGGGAACAAACGTGGAGGCGGTTCTCCAGGCGGTCGTCGAAAGGATCCCACAGTAAGATCGGCGAGTTAGCTCTCTCCGTCTCTCGCCTGAAGTCTCGTTTTGTCTCGGTTTGCTCACGCTCTCCCTCTTTCCCCCCAGTCCTGGAGGGAGTGTCGACGACCCGTTCAAAGCTCTGGTGTTTGACTCCAATTTCGACCACTACAGAGGAGTGGTGGCCAACATCGCCGTGATGGGAGGTCGGGTGAAGAAGGGCGACAAGATCGTGTCGGCGCATCTCAGTAAAACCTACGAAGTCAATGAGCTGGGCCTGCTGCGGCCAGAGGAGCACGCTACACAGAAACTGTACATGGACGGCGTTTATCGTTATCTACTGGTCTTTAGTTTACATTTTCTTCTTTGCCAGTCAAACTTTTTACAGCCTGGAAAATAAAAATCCAGGTGAAGAACATTCAAAACATAAATTTATTGGAGATTTTTCTTTTGACGAGGCAAATGTGCAAAAGCTTATTTGCATTTTGATTTACAATAATCTTCACCACCATTTACTACAAATCTCTGCTGTATTCTTTTAATTAGTATAACTTTAATTTGTTGTTGTTTTAGTATTTCTTGAGATTTAAAAAAAATTTAAATTGTTTTTTTTTTTTTTTTGTTTGGCCCCCAATCACTTTTGATTGACAATTTTGGCCAACATAAAAAAAAGTTTTATCCAAACGTTGCGTTAGCATCTCGTGCTAATACCAATATGGCCGTTCTCTAGTTTTGCAGGCCAGGTGGGTTACATCATTGCGGGGATGAAGGACGTGAAGGAGGCCCAGATTGGCGACACTCTTTACAGCCATGAGTGTCCGGTCCAAGCTCTTCCCGGCTTTAAGCCTGCCAAAGCCATGGTGTTCGCCGGTAAGACTCTCCCTGATTTCTGCTGTTAAAAAGTAAACTCATTCAAGCTGGAGGCGGGGAACCGTCTAAAAGTTGTTCTGCTCTTGGCCCCTGAGTCAAGTTTTGTTTATGTGAGGCTTTCAGTGAGGAGTCCAGTGTGGCTGCTAATGTGCTCCCTTTGTCGTTTCCTGCTCCTCAGGCATGTACCCAATGGACCAATCAGAGTACCCGGCCCTGCGGAGCGCCATTGAGAGGCTGACCCTGAATGACTCCAGTGTCACAGTGCAGAGAGACAGTAGTCTGGCCCTGGGAGCAGGCTGGAGGTCAGAACCAGCGCTTTTCAATTAATGGAAAAACGGACTTCTGGGTCGTAAGACAGAAGGTGGGGTCAGGATTTGTACCGAGGTCACCAAGGAGAAAATGTTGGCGATAAGGCCAAGCGTCATAATTCTTCACCAGAAAAATCCAGATGCCTTAATTCAGGACGTAAACAACGGCAGAAAATTATGATTATGAACTTATGAATGAAATCTTGTTCTACTGGCATTGCATCATGATCCCTGCGCATCCTGACTTCTCTACAGAAATTGCCGTCAATTCTTCACAAAATGCCGTTGCTATTCGTTGCGATTTCTTTGCTGTTGCTCTGATCTTGTGTAGACTATGCATCGGCTTTCGTTGCTGATTAAACTTTAAATTTGATCCACAAACGGCTCCGTCCATCATTGCATCCATAAACAGCACGCTGCTGTTCGACGTCGATGTTCTTCTTCTGATTGCGCTCGCATTTAATCAGCAGATTGAACGACCACACGCGCACAAAAAAAAAAAATCTGAATTGAGCGTCAAAACCTGCTGTGTGAATGTGGCCTCAGACGTCTTTCCTGCTTCCTCCACCTGTTTTTCAGTGGTGTTTAGTTGTGTTTCCTCCTCTACAGACTTGGTTTTCTGGGTCTTCTTCACATGGAGGTGTTCAATCAGAGACTGGAGCAGGAGTACAACGCGTCGGTCATAGTGACCTCCCCCACCGTGCCCTACAAGGCCATCCTCTCCTCGGCGAAGCTCATCAAGGTAGAAGCCCCTTCTTGCACAAACGTTGTCCGATTTATTTATTTATTTTTACTGCAGAGATTGGTTGAGTTACAGACCAGGGATGTTTAGTTAAGAAGAGTGAAAAGTGCCAAATTACAATAAATAAATAACTTTGTAAATACTTAGATAAATGTGTCGTTGTTTTATTAAAACTGGAAATAAATATAGAAACATTTTAGAAATGTAGAATCAGTTATATGTGCCTCAGTTAACTGCAATGCTTTTATTCTTAAAAGATAGATTTTATTGTTATTATTATAAGATTTAAGAAATTATCTCATGTTCTTTTGCTGAAACAAATTGTCAATTTTAGCCATTAAACTTCCCCCCATAATTATTTCATGAGTGGGCGGGATCAGACAAATCTCTATGGAGATCCTGGCGTCTGATTGGCTGCTTCACACAGCAAGTCAAACAGCTTCTTCCAAGTTGACTCTTTGTCAGTATTTTCACTGGAAATGTGGAGAAAATTTTAATGAATTGTTATTTATGGGTGAGCAGTTACAACCTCGAAGTTTTCCCTGGAGTAAGTTTAATAATTACTTCATACGTTACCAACATGTTAAATTATATGCAGTGTAATTAGTGTAAATGTCTTGAAGTAATACAGACAAAATGATATGTAACTTTTCAGCACAAAATTAGAGCTGGTTTTAAGTCAATGATTCTTTAATATTGATTTTTAAAAGGTACTAGTTCCACTGGCTAGATTATTTAACTTATAATAAGACATTTTCCCATAAGTGAAATAATCTGCCAGTGGAACTAGTACCTTTTTAAAAATCAATATTCAAGAATTATTGACTTAAAACCAGCTCCTATATGTTGTTGAAAAGTGACTTGTCTCTTTATTCTTGTTATTTTTGTCTCATTTCAAGTATGATAAGATATTTGCAGATTTTGATCCTTTCTATCAAAAATCATGATATAATTTCTCCATGGTTACAGAGGAACAGTTTTTTTTTCCAATTTTAAGGTATTTTTCCTCCTGACTTTCTCCTTAATGAAGCCTGTCATATGTGATCAGGCCCTCTAAAACCCGTCCATGTTCTCGTGTTCTTGTCCTCACAGGAGCACGGCGGCGAGGAGGTAACCATAGTGAACCCGGCTCAGTTCCCAGACAGATCGGTCGTGTTGGAATATTTGGAGCCCATGGTGTTGGGGACCATTCTGGCTCCAGACGCTTACATCGGCAAGATTATGAGCCTGTGCTTGGTAAGAGAAATGCTAAAGAGATGAATTAAAACTCAGTATGGATGCAGTTATGCATACATAAACATACCAGTTTAGCATGCACACAGGTGTACCTGCTGCGGGTCAGAAAATGAGCTTTTAAGCTCGACTTTCTGATAAAAGTAAAACTAAAAAGCCTTGGAAAAGAAAGCCGTGGTTTATCTTTCAGAGTCGCAGGGGGGTGCAGAAGAGCACGGTGTACATTGACGAGCAGCGTGTCATGTTGAAGTATGTCTTCCCCCTGAATGAGATTGTTGTGGACTTCTACGACCTCCTCAAATCAATGTCATCCGGATACGCCAGGTAAACTGTAGGTGGTCACAGCATGCAGCTCAAAACAACGGCTGGTTTTCGTACATCGAGAAAAACCGGGAGAAAATGAAAAAGGACAAGTTTGTTATGTTTAGTCGTGTGTTTATTGAGGAAAATAAATTATTAATTACTAATCTGCGGACGGTAAAAATAAGTAAGTCTTCACATTCAGGATTTTCAGACATTTATGTGCAGCTATAAGTATAACTGACTTGGTCCATCTGCTTCAGGATTACCGTTAAACATCAAGTTGGAGGACATTTTGGGACTTCTCACTCAATCTTTTCCATTAAAACTGTCCGAGTGTTAATCTCACATTTACCACTCTGTAGATTTATGCATTTTAATATCTAAAGAAAAAAGAAATTAATAGACTAACGATTAATTGTCAATTAATCAGATTAAAATGAGTTACAATTATCGATTAACTGATGACGTCCGCTTAAACCTTCTTTTAGTGGACGTCATCAGTTAATCGCTGGTCATTCTTAAGCGGCGCGAAGAAAGATGGCGGCTGCACCAGAACGAGAAAGAGACACTGTTCAGACAGATTCCGGTTTGGGATGCAAAATGTACTTTATGCGGTTCTGTTTAGAAATATAAGCTCTAACAAGCTCCTCGTGTTATCACCTTAATGTCTCTCGTTCAGCTGTTTATGTGCTACGAAGGCGAGGATGTGTTGACAAAAAAGCATAGGGCGTAACAAATAAAATTGTAACATGATGGTTGGGGGAGAGGGACATGATGACCATAAGCAAGGCTGAATTTGAAAGCAGTCGTGAGTTAAAGCAAATGCTGCATATTACGAAAAAAAATAGCCCTTTCTTCTAATAAAAGACGGTAATTTGAACTGCTTGAAATTCAGTTTTCTTATAAAGTATCATTTTCCTCCAGTTCAGTTGTTTTTCTTGTCATTCCCATTTGACTGGCGATTCAAGACCGTTTATTTTTCTGAAGTAACTCTGAAAGTTTCGCGTTCTTTCATCTCTTGCTTCCACAGCTTTGACTATGAGAATGCAGATTACCAGGCTGCCGATTTGATAAAGATGGACATTCTGCTGAACGGCCGGCCGGTGGAGGAACTTACCACCATCGTACACAGGTACATTATTGTGTTGAAATATCCTGGGGATGGTTGCATTTGTTACTCTGGTGCTACTTTGTAGCACTTTCATTCTTCCTCAGTTGGTTTTTGATTAAATTGGTTTCTGTGGAGGCTGAATAATATGACAGTTATTCTAATCCTACAGTTCCATCGCTATGTGTTCTGTACAAAATTAAAGTTTACTATTCTTTTAGAGGGCAAACTTGCATTATGCCATTATCAATATATATTACTTGAAAATGATCTCCAAAACAACAACATTGTTCAAGAAATTAATTTCTTGAACAATTTATCGTTCAGCAAAATTTGTCTTTATGGCAAATTTAAGTACAATTAAGTGTTTTTTTTAATATATATATGTATATATATATTTGTATCTTCTGACTGGGTTTTTCTGACAGGGAGCGTGCGTACAGTATGGGGAAAGCCATGTGCGAGCGCCTGAAAGAATCCATTCCCAGGCAGATGTTTGAGATCGCCATACAGGCAGCCATTGGAAGTAAAGTCATAGCAAGAGAAACGTAAGTAGCACAGCTCCTCCGTTCGTCGGCAAAATTCTGGACATAGAACAACAATCAATGAATAGTGCTTTGGAATAAACGTGGTGCTGTGTTCCTCTTTCAGAGTAAAAGCATTCAGGAAAAATGTTCTTGCGAAATGTGTAAGTAGAAGGGTTTCTGTTGTCTTGTGTGATGACTTGTCGCAAGTCGTTTTAATCCTCGTTCATCTTTCGCAGTACGGAGGCGACATAACGCGGAAGATGAAGCTGCTGAAGAGGCAGGCCGAGGGTAAAAAGAAGATGCGGCGCATCGGCAACGTTGACGTTCCAAAAGACGCCTTCATTAGTGTTCTGAAGAGGAAAGAAAAATAAAACATAATTTTAATGCATTATTTATGGATTTGCTTCAACTGTAATCAAAAAATAAAGGAATTGCACATTTTTATAAAAAAAAAACTTTGGCAATCTTTTCTAGTTTTTATTGGCTTTTTTCCCCCTTTCTGATGCTTTGTTTACATTTCTCTAATCAAAAATGGACACAGTACCAGAAATAAAATACAAAATAAGACATTTTTCTCAATCATGTTGGGATTTTAATACATATTTAAAGGATAAGAAGTGATGCAAATTCATTATTGGCATTTTTTTTGTGGGCTCTAGTGTCCCTTATTTTGACAGTAGGCTGACAGGAATGGGGTAAGGAGAGGGGGGAAGACATGCGGCAGATGCCGCCTGGTCCGGGAGTCGAGCTCGCGACGGCCACGTCGAGGACTCAAGGCCTCCAAATGTGGCTATCCCCTACACCACCACGGCACGCCCCATTATTGGCATTATTAAAAACAAAAAAAGTGAACAACATAAGTTGGTGCTTGTTAAAACATGGAAGTGTTCAGGAAAAATGTGCCACAACTCGGGTGGGAGAAACAACTAGGTCTTCCAGTCTGTAACTCTGGCCTTTATGGAAGAACAAGATGAAATGGTAAGAAAAAAAAAGGTATTAAGAAGTCAGGTTTCATGTTGTTAACACTCCACAACTTTAGCTGTTATTAGAATTCCATAAAATGTCAAATCAAGGTATGTTAATAGATGTTAACACAGAAGGGAACCAGAAATAAATTCTAACTATTAAGGGAGGAATCTGGATATAATTTTTATGATGTGTATTAATTTGGTATTCACCACTATTTACTTTTTGCGAATCGAAAATTATAAGAATGAACGTTAATCGAGCAGAAATCAATTCCCATGGTGCAAACGGAGCTGTCTTGCAGTGACTAAATTCTCCCAGCAGATGGCAGCAGAGGCTCAGACATGAACATACGGGTATTCTAGTCCTGTAATCTTTGCTTTAACGAACTTCTTTTTGTTTAAAGTTAAGCCTTAGATATTCTTTGTTCTTTCTCCTCTAAGAGCAGAACTAAAACTTTAATATTATAGAATTATTTCTTTTTTTAAATTTGCAATTTCATCATCGTAAAACCTTAGATCTGTGGTGCCCAGTGCAAGTCCTCAACAGTCAGTAACTTCTAGAGTTTCTCCACCTCTGATGCTGGATTTTAAATAGTTGAATCACTTCTTCTGGTTGTCACATTTTTGCAGAGAGAACAGGTTTAAATCAGGTTTACTGAACAGGGAAGACATAAAGCAGGCAAACCGTCACAACTGGAATGGCCACTGCTTTGAACAATGAATAGACATTCAGGGTAAGATACAGTTTTAGCTTTTCTTACTTTTTCATCAGGATTCTGAGGTTAATATACTTTGACTTCCTCTGTAAAAGCTCACTTACATCTGACATGCACATCCAGGAAGTTAGTCCTCCTGCTGAGATCAAATTCAGAGTTTTAAAATGAAAGTTAGAAAATTATTGAGATTAACGTCAAAATTCTGAGGGCAGAAAAATCCAAATTATGAGACTGAAGTCTGGATATTCTCAGATTAAAATCAGAATAATCTGAAATTAAATCCTGAGATAAAAGTAAGAAAATCCTGAGATAAATTATGACATAAAAAAAATAATTTTATTTATTTATTTTTTTACAGTGGCTCTAATCCCTTTCTGTGCCTGCTTAATGCATTTGTTCAACAAAAACATAACCCAGCAGTTCTTTTAAAAAGCGCATTGGTCTTGTTTGGTTCTCTCGCCTGCCATAGTTTATCAACTACGCGGAAGCTAAAATGAATGGCTACATTGCTAACTGGTATTAGTGTTCTTATCCCAAATACACGCATAAACATTGACTGTTTGCTACTTTTCCTGAGAGACGGACATGTTGCGGGGTGACACGCAGCGTGGCGGGTTGTCCCTGTGATGCGTGGCAGCTGCAGCTCCTCTCTGTGGTCAGCGAGTTTTCCCATTCAGATAAGTTAGTCGCTCCGTAAACCACCATGAGAGTCCGCTCGTCTGTGTTCGCCTGCTTCATGTTAATATTTGAAGTGCTCGGCGTCGCCCTCTTCCTGAGGGGCTTCTTCCCTGTTCCTGTAAAGTCTTCTTTCTCCTCCAAGAGCAAGCTGTCGGATTCACCCGCGGAGCCGCTTGCAGGTGAGAGCCCCCAGCATCAGCCTGCCCCTACCTGTCTGTCTGTCTGTCCCCCTCATCTTCGATGTTCTTGCCTCACAGGAAGCCCTCCCAACTCCACCCGCCTGCCCCAGCCCCTGTTCAGGAGGGTCGTCCTCATGGTGGTGGATGCCCTCCGAGATGACTTCGTGTTTGGACCCGCCGGGGGGTCCCACATGCCCTACACCCGGTACCTGGTGGAGAAAGGCTCGTCCCACAGCTTCGTGGCCAAGGCAAGACCTCCCACTGTCACCATGCCAAGGATCAAAGTAAGGTCTCTTTATGCTGCATTTATCCACATCTTCAATATGCTTAGAAAGTGTTACATTTATGTATCTGAAATAAAAGCCTTAAAATGTCTTAAATACGTAACAACAATTTAAGTTAGCCTTAAATGCGCCTGCAGTGGCAGAACTATTTAATCTCATATAGTTTTAGTTTTTTCTTGCGGGACTTTTCTGTCAGGCATTCAAGTGGTAGCTAAGAGGCTACCACTTAGCCAGCTAAGTGGTAGCTCAGAGGCTACCACTTAGCCAGCTAAGTGGTAGCTCAGAGGCTACTAAGTGGTAGCTCAGAGGCTACCACTTAGCGAGCTAAGGCAAATTCTTTGAGTTAGCTAGCTACAAAGCTAGCTGACTGGCTATGAAAAAAGGCAGCTAAAAAGCTAGCTACCTTTTGAGCTATGAAAAAGGCTAGCTGGCTAGCTAGTTAGCTTCATTTTCCATCTATAATGGGTAAGTGAAAATTTATTGCTGGACGATGTTCGTTTTCGCAATTTTGTATTAAATTTTTTTTTCCAGAAATCAAATCTTCAAAAACTAGAAATGTTGTTTAAAATGGACTTATTGTTCAGCCCGACTTGGCATATTGTTTTACAACCTGAGCACTTCTGCTGTGTTTCGTCACTTCAGGATCACTTCGTTCAGAAATACTTTGATTCAGTGGAATAAAGGTTTACACAGATTGTTCCCTGTGTTCTACGGTAGATATTTGGTTATACTCAGCAGTGCCTTTTGTCCATTTCCTGTCTATTATTATTACTCTTCCAGTTGTTTTTCTAAAAAAAAAAAAAATTCTATCAAGACTGTTAGTTTTAAGGAAGGAAACTCTTCGATATTTGTGTCGTTGACCTCAGATGTTGGAATGTTTTGACCGTAGTTGAGCCACGTTGGGTTTTATTAACAGAATAATATAGTACAGCATCAAATGAAGCATAATTTTTTTTTTATTACCTTAATATATGAGAGCATTATTATTATTGTTGTTAGTCTGTTGTTAAGGTTGGGACAATCAAATGATCATTTTAATTACAAGTATGGCTTTAACTTTTCTGAAATTCATACAACTCACAGTTCCAATGATCATTTTCCCCTTTCTATCCTTTGCTAATTATCATTAATCAACTTTATCAGTCATAAACTCATAAATACACAGCAGGAGCTAATGATAAACCACCTGGTTCCTACCAGGTGTTTGGAAAATCAAAAACAAAATGCATAAGCGGTGCTTGAAAAGTTACTTCATAAGAGTTGGGAACGTTTCGTAGAGCTGGAAGTCCAGTATGTTGATTAACTTAATCATCAGCAGCTCTTCTGTAAAAACACAAGCTGTGTTCAGCTTTTGGTTGGAACCCCTCAGACGTGTGTTAATAAAGCATGAAGAAGGAAAGAGGTTAGAAAGGACCGTGAAGAAAGAGTTATCTTGGCCATCTTCCCTAAATAATTTGTTCTGCTGTGGCGTTTTCGTCTTTCTGTCGAGCTGTGCCTGTCAGTCTTTGTGGGAGTGGCTGTCCGAGGAAGTTCACTCAGACGTCAGTCAGAAGAACAAAATAAAACTCGTACGGGCCTCCATTGTTCATCCTGCATGTTACATTTTATGGCAGAAAACTAGACCACTTATTAATTTACAGGATATGGTCTTCCTGTTTAAAAGAAAAAAAAAGGTAGCAACCTGTTATGGGTTTAGAGGATTTTACAGGAGCAAATTGCAAATCTTTATAAAAATAATTTGATTAATCTTAAAAAAATACCATACCAATTCATCATGTTGCATTGAAAACAAACATATCAGCTAGGGATGCACCGATATGAAAATTTGGGCCAATATTGATATCTGATATTAATATTGCTGTTATGGCTAATAACCAATATTTACCAGTATATAGGTACATTTATTTACTTTGCTATTCTTCAGAGATTTTAAAAAGAAAACTACCACCCAAGATTGAAATAAACAATAGTTGTTAATATTGACCCAGTTTTATTTCAGATATGTTAAAAAACGACAAATATCAGCCGAGACTGATGCTAGTGCCGATATATCGTGCATCATCTAATATTGGCTGTTCAGCACAGAGGAGTAGGGTTAATGATTCAGTCTTGTATATAACAACCACAGGATCTACTGTCATTTAACATGCCACCCAGAAGGAGAAAATGTACAACAAAACAGAAGCTACATGTTGGCCCCTGCCGGCAGGTAAAGCAGATGAGGTGACAGAATAACTGAGGAGGACAGAGCAGAGGTTTGAACCAGCAACCCATAGGTTACAAAATAAAGGTCTGGCTCCTGAGCGACTTCTGCATTCATAAAATAAAACAAGAATGTGCGTTAACCTACAGGCCAATACCGATTTCTGGTTTTATTTGTCATCCGACCTGTTGGTTCAGATGTCGGACAGACTACTTTTTTTTTTTTTTTTTTTACATGATCATATCAAATAAAAGAGAAAAAAAATGTTTGCTGCATGTTGAAGAGTCGTAGCAGTTCTGAATCCAAGAGAACGTAAGTAAGTGAAAGGCATTACAAAAGCATTCCCATTTATCAATCAAGGCAGGTTTCAGGTTCCATAAACAGAAAACAGTTAAAGTTCTTAGTCTTAAAGTATTTAAAGGATTGGAGAAAAGAAATAAAATTTTAAAAACTCTTTAACCAACCAATAATTAATCAGAGCACATCTGAGAAAAATATCGGCTGATTCCGATCCCTGGCTGATTGATTGGTGCATTTTTAGCACAAACCTGTCCACCAAATCAAACGGGGGGTTTTTTGAAAATGAATTTTCATACACATAACGCCCAAAATTCTTCTTGTGAGCCAACATATGACATATTCAGTGTAAGGAAACTACGAGGAACTTTTCAGAAACAGGAGATAAATGTTCTTTCTGGATCCGAAGGCAGGAAAACGGGGCGTGTTGTTAAATTTTGATGACGCGTCATGTCAATGAGAGCAGCGTGAGTGCTGCCGAGCCAAGAGGGAATGGCAGTCATGTTGTGCTTGCTGCCGATGACAGTTTGTTGTGCTGAAACACGGCGAGACGGCAAACCGACTGCTGTGAACAGCAAAGAGTCAGCAGTTGTTGTCAGTAGCGGAGGAACGAGGTTGCAAAGGGGGTGATATTTTTATATATATATACTTTTTTTTTTTTCCCACCTGCAAATAATCAGCTTAGCTTAGTCTGTATCCCGTAGGCGGCGGGGCAGGGCGGAGGTGGACGAAAGGCGTCTGACAAAAGCTGAAGGGTAAAGTGGAATATTTTTTTCTCCCGCGTCAGAGGGGGAGAAAAAAAAAGTAAGAGGTGATATTTATCCTTTCTCGGTGGCGGAAAAGAATGAGGATGTGCTGACGGTGTCAAGCTGTCTCAACCCAAGGAGACGGGAGCCACACATCAGCCTCGCGGAGCGCTGCTGCGGAGAAAAGACGGCGTGGACAGAATCGTCCTCAGTGATGTCTTGATGAAATGGTTGGGAAGGCAGAACAGGAGCTGTGGGAATTCACACTCAACGGCTTCTTGACAAAGTGCACAGCTGATTTAGCTGATGAAATATTCCTGATCAAGGAAACAAAATCAATCACTCTTTCTCATTAAAGAATTAGTTTAGTCTTGAGAGGTGAGTTGTTGTTTTCTTGAAGTCCTACTGGAGCCAAGGTGCTGTGGTTTGGTGTGATACCCCGGGGTTCTTCGCGGCCCTGCTTGTAGCAGATGGTTTTCTCTTGCGTGGCGTACTTTAATTTGAGTTCTGATTATAGGCATCAAACAAAATTATGACATATGAGAAAGCATGGCGTCCAAACTCTCACTGGTCCACCAAACTAACCTGGCTCACTGCCACCATCTCCAGTCAGGGATTTCTGTGAATGATTTCCTGTCTGCAATTTTGTAGAACTTGAGACTGCTGATGCCAATTTAGATTTATTTTTAAAAGCTGTAAATTATTAAGGACAAAAGTATTATTTTGTCATTTATAGTTTCTAAAGAATTTAAAATCAGAAATTGGGGATGGGGATTTATCATATCGTTTATCATTTATCGTGATAAATTTTTATTATAAGAATACAGATTTATCATTGTTACAGTAATTCCCAATTAATGATGTTTAAAAAAAACAAAACTGTCTTTATAGTCAGATTTGATAGTTTTACTATTTTCTCCACTGTTCAATGAAATCTTTAATAAATACCAATAAATTTGAAAATAAAGTTACTATCTGCAGTTTAGCGAAACAAATCACACTTCTTTACTCACTTCTATCGTTATCACCATGGTATCGCAAAATATTGTGACAAAACCTTAAGTTTGTATCGCCCAGCCCTGTTAGAAATATCAAAGCTATTGGGGGAAAAAAAGAATTCGGACGTTATTGCATTGGGCAGACCTGAAGGCAAAGGTCTAAAGAGTTTGTGTCCAGGATGTGTGGGGTCTGCACATATGTTAGCTGCTCTTTTCCCGACCTGTAACCTGTACAAGTCGTGGATGGAGGTAAGGTCAGCCCTGATGATCCTCTCTGTTTGTTGTAGTCTGTTTCTGTCAAACCACACAGTCATGGACGAACACTACTGGCGGTGTAGAAGGTGACCAGCAGCTCCTGTGTACATTTTGAGTTCTCCGGGAGTCAACCGTCATTTCCACAGTGTTGAAAAGGTTAAACCCCAAAGGAGGCCTGACCTCACTGGTATATCAGCCAAACCCTCTCTTGTCCTTACGTAGACCAGTACCGGGGCAATCAACAAACAGAAGAAGTTGCTTTTTAGAATTGAAGTCTACCTGTGGCTTTAGCAATGGCACTGGAGGAAGTGAACGAAGCCATTCAGACCACGTTGGCCACATTTCCAAATATTAAATTAGCAGCCATCTTGTTCGGCTCTTCACTTCTCTCTTCATAGTGGAGGATGGTTGTTTGCAGCGCAAACAATTTCGGGTAAACTTCATAGCGTACAACTACCACATTATAAACATTACGGGCAAACGTTAGCAATTGGGTAACGTTTAAAACTCCAGTTGAGTCAAGTCCTCCAGGAAGCAGTCATTTCTCAACAGCTGATTGTCCAGACCCTCTGAATGAGGCAAAGCGTAGAACAAGGACTGGCTTTCACCAGGCTAAGACGGATCCACTGTTTCAAATAGTTTCCATTCTAGAAGTTTCTGCACCTTTCGACTGATTCTAAAACAGGCTAATCTTGGGTCTTCTTCCCACAGTAAGAAGACCCACTTCAACACTAAGGTATGATGTAATCACTGAATGGATGGGGCTTCATCTGTGAAGCGTTCTGCTTTAGTTGTAGCTCAATAATGACACGGCCAAACAACTCCATGAATGACATTTTCAGACTGCCCAATAAAAGAATTGTTCACATATACCAATGTCCAATTGGCAGAGAGGTTTCAAACCTCTCTGCCACCAGAAAACAGTTGGAGTCAGGAATGTCTAAAAGACATTGTTCAGGTTTGTAGGGAATCCGATTCTTGTCTGACTTTTAACATGTAAATGTTCCTTATACATTTGGAAAAAAACACCCACCTAACATGCAAGAAATCATGATTAAACCTTAAATTAAAAATGCCCTGTTTTTCTTCTTCTGGGCTTGGAGACTGAAAGATGCATGAAATTTGGTCTGAATAGAGTTGACTTGACTTTAGATACTTACACCGTCTTACACCGTCTCGCATAAATTTCATGAAAGTCTACTTTGTGGCATACTCATAAATAAAAATGTGAAATACATCACTATTTGAAGGATAAACATTTGCCCACTCAAAATACAACCTGCCTTACCAAATTGTGATCTATACATTTTTCCATAAAAGGAGAAGTGAATGAATATTGTTAGATGTGAGAAAAAAAATTCAAGTTTGAAGATTTTTTTTCATATTGTACAATTTATGCAAAGCTTTCCATCTTCTTTAAAATAAACTACCCCCTGCATCAGGGAAAGAGGGAAATTGGCACCGAATGTTTGCCTGTCTCTGTCGTTCATTATCCCCGCATCTTTCTATAAACCCTCGGATTACAGGGAAACATCTGCCTCCCTGCACGTCCACATAAATCTCAATCCTCTCCATGTCTCCCCCTTCTCTACACCACTCTGCCTACAGGACGCTTCATTTTATCACAGCCTAGATGATGGTGAACCAGGAGTAAAGGTGAGAGAGGGTGTCTCAGTCAGTAAAGCCCAGTTACAAGATTCTCACATCACTAAAACAAAGGCTGGACAGAACTACTGAACATAGATTTAGTGACTCAACAGATTTAATCTTAATCTCTCTATAGTCGACTGCACTTTTTGCCAAACTGATCAGTGTAACATTTGGCATACTTATATTTAACACCAGCTTTAACAATATGGAAAACAGTTTAAAGCAGGGGTGTCAAACTCCAGTCCTCGAAGGCCACTGTCCTGCAGTTTTTAGATGTGCCACAGGTACAAAACGCTGGAATGAAATGG